>WURS02273985.1:0-18956 GCA_011762765.2 Rhinocypha anisoptera
CAGGGGTGGCGACGAAAAACACAGGACACAGAGAAAAATAACACTCACAAGATATGTATATATATATATATATATATATATGTAGACGGTTTAAGAAATACTATCATTTAATGCAACATGAGATGAGGCATAATGCCCAATCTATCCATTTTAATCAATTGAGCAGGCTACGTTAACTGAAGTAAATACACCAAATGTAGTTTGTCTTTGTTGAAAATAACTGGAAATAATGAACATTAAATGTCATCCCGTTCGGAAATATTTCCTATTTCTTTTATGCACAGCAAAGGAAGACAAATACCATTCAGCGATAGTTATACACAAAACTACACAAGGATTGGGAAAGCTATTTGTAGAACAGTCCATTTTAGTATCTAAAGTTTCGGTTATGGAAATAAATTAACCTTAAATTTGATATAAGGATAGCTATTACCTTTTCTCGATTAATAGAAACATGGAGCAAAAGTGATAGTAGTTAGTAACGTAAGAGTAATTCAGTGAAGTCCGTTTGTTTGCTAAAAAAATGCCCTCAAATGTGATTTCTCAAATTCCCTGTTCATCATCTCCTTGGATGAAACTTTCACCTCAATATTCAACCAAATCCGTTCCTTTGAAGAAAACATTTCTTTTTGTAAATGTCGGCTTCTAATAAGCTATCAATCATTCCGTTTTTATTTTCTTCCACGCGTTGCGGATCATTTATTTCTTCCTTTTGTGAATCCACCGTTTTCTTCCCGCCTTCTTAAATGACGGAATCGATCAGCCCGGGAAATAAATAACAGAGGGCGGAGCTCTTCACAGAAGGTCTAGGAGATGAGGTGCAAGGAGAATGCGGGTGGAAGGAGAGAACCTACTTCCCCGTTTTGGATCGCTGCCTAATAACGATGTTATTCCAACACGGAAGGGTGTTTGCAGGTATGGAAGTGGTGATGAATGGGGGCAGTCTATCGATCATTTATACTGAAGGGTAATTTGACTTGCCGAGTCAGCAAGTTAAGAGATCTTAGCTGATTTCCTGTACATGGTATGAAGATCGTCTTCGTTTTAATATTGTAATTTGAATAGGAACTGTTATAGTGTTGGGAAGGAGATGAAAACGGATTTTTCTCTTAATATTTACGAAATAACACTCCTGCCATCAAATTTAATTAAATCAAAATTAAGGCATATTGGAAACTCCAGCGCAATAATGCATTATATTAAAAATTAAAATACGTAAACGCTTAGAAAATTCTGAGCAAAAAGGGGACACTGAAAGAGCTGAGGGAAATAAATCGCACTCAAATAATTTCTGTACTCAGCGTGAAGTTAACCCGAATAAGCAGTTTAATATTTCTCTCAACGTAGCAGTGTAATGATGTTATTGGAGGAATTTTATTGGTAACTACTCTTTGATCGTAGGTTAGGCATATTGGGGAAATGTCAAGCAGGCCAATTTTCATACGATTAAAAAGACATGGTGCAAAGTCCGTCTTACAACAGAAATAAAAATGTAAAATTCTGAAGATATTTCTCAGAAAGGATTTCAAAATGCTAATTTATCCTCTAATGGTTAGACGAAAGAATAGATTTGGTCGCAGCCGTGAAGAGAGTACTTAGGATAGATATAATAGATTGTAGTTTATTTCATGCGTGGTTGTTATTTTCCTCAGTTGAAAACACAGTTCTTGCACGAATACAAAAATAATTAGTTATTGAATGTTTTTGCGTGATAGTTGTTGCTTACTTAGAGAATAATTAGACATGTGTGTTTTTGTGCATACTTTGGACTAACTCTCTGCCACATTCCCTTACGGCGGTTCATGTAGTTGCAGATGCAGATGAATGTATGTCGTGCATGCATATTGTAAAAAAATA
This sequence comes from Rhinocypha anisoptera, assembly GCA_011762765.2. Taxonomy (NCBI): domain Eukaryota; kingdom Metazoa; phylum Arthropoda; class Insecta; order Odonata; family Chlorocyphidae; genus Rhinocypha; species Rhinocypha anisoptera. The sequence goes on from WURS02273985.1 coordinate 1,858, forward strand.
CCGTACATATTTTATCATTTTTCAATCATTCATATTTCCCTTTCCATCCATTAACGTTTCTAAGTTTTGAGCATAAATACAAAGTTATTGTTACCGTTGTCGAGTCAAATGTCATTAAGGGTATTATAAAAGCGAAAAACATTTTCAATGAAATTGTTTGTGTTGATAAATAATCATCATGGAGTGCACACGGTTATTTAAGCAAAAAATAGACTAGTTAAACATTGTGTACTGTTGTTCCCATAAAAATTATTTGGTACTTTTTCAAAAACACGTGGATTTTTTTAGTAATTCTGAGCATTGAAACACAAGTTTCTTTCTTTTAACTTTATCAATAGGTAGTATTGGTGAGCTTTTTAGCATGCGAATATTTTTCAACGATGGCCGACAGCGGATAAAAGGACAAAGGAACTCATTTGTCTTCATTCATATTCCCTTAAATAATTGATCTGCGAAACGGATGTGTAAATATTTGCCATTCACTGCTGATGTGTGCGCATAGCAACTGTGTTTATAAGTGGAGCGATAGAACCAAAGCTCACTCTAAGGGAAGTAAACTGAATTTTCCATTTTAAAAGCTGTTGAACGCTTAAGGCATCAAGAGCCGGAAGATAAATGGTAAAGTGACTAGAAATGAGCTTTGTATGAGCCAAGATAAAGGAATGATGTAAAGAGGTCGCTAAAAGGTGTACATACCTGGGAACCATCGTCTTACTCGTAAGTGTGCTCGAATTATTCCGAGAAAGGAGCCTCTCTCTCCCTTATATTGAGGCTGAAATATATAGCCTGAATTTTTCCCTTTTATAATATCCTCGTCCCTTTAATTTTGCTTGAGCCCCCACGTCATTTACTTTTTTATTAAAATTCCATTTTATCCCGGGAGATTCAATCAATTTTCGCGTATCGAATTTTATCCAGCCGCCTTTTGGGGGAAGGAGGGGTCGGAAGTGGCTGAAGGCTGCGCTAGTGAAACAAAAGGGCGGAGGCATGTGAAAAACGCCTCGATCCTATGGACGTATCACCGACGCGCTATATTGCAAAAAAACAGCCTTTTCAGAAGCAAGGGAGGGATAGAGAGAGAGGGGGAGGGAAAACAGGGTAACGGAGACGAAGAGCGATAAAAAAATTCCATTCACTCACCAACTCATTTCGTCAGTGCATGTATTTGCACGTCACCTCTTGCCCCGGAACAAGACATAACAGGATGAGCTAACCTCCAAAAAATAATAAAAAGTTCTGGCATTTGAAAATTTCGCGTAAATTTTTCCAATGATGCGATTTTTCGGGCCTTTGTATTTAATCACACTTTATCATAAATCACCTTTTGTCAGATCGAACAAAAAATTGTCATCGTTGCTAAGAGGTGGGAGCATTTTTAAGGGAAAAACTAAATTCTTAGTTTAATTCTATTCATTTTAACATTTGTTTTTCTTTTAATTTAAGGAGTAAGAAATGTTTTCGTATTATATCGTTTTGGTTCTTTGTAATATTCCGTTCCTAAAGTAATCAAAAGAAGAAACTGCAGAAGAAACTTCTCATGTCGTTATGGTTACCTAAATGTTCTAAAACAAGCTGGCATAGTCACAAGCGTATCTTTCGTCAAAAGTTAAGCACTTATATGAATAATACTACCACCTACTACTTTAATAACATCTAAAATGCATTTAAAAATTGTAATATACTCTTAACTACACTGCTAACCCCAGACATTCCAAGAAATTCAGTTATTCCCGTCGTGAGCCAAAATAGTGATTGCATATTTTATGCATTAATTATTGGTTCTTTTGAGAAGGAATAATAAAACTCCAAACTAACATATCAGAATACTTATGGCATTCTACCTTTATGTAAAATGTAACTATCTTTAAAATTTACTTAGGAAGTATTATTTGATAGCTACAAGTCAATTGTGAATTAAATAAATCCAATCTGGAAAATAAATCGAAAAGGAATTTTGACAATACATATATTAAAATGAGTAGCAGTCCATTTTTATGACCCTCCTATGACTTATCTCTTTATGTAAAATTAAACTAAGGTTTATTAATCAATAATTATTCCAAATTCCTTCAAAAATGAAGAAAAAATATTAACAGTAGGAGGAAAATTACATAAAAATGAGTATGAACGCAGCTGTTAAGGATGAAATATGGAACTTGGGTCAGATTCACAAGCCGCTTTGCTACCCTTGCAATGGAAAATGGCCCTCACGTATATCGTCAACAACTCATTACAAGTGAAGTAAAACATGCCCAAAGGATTCATCTCGTGTGAATGCAACTAGAAGCATTAGGTTGCGGGTTCCGGCGGGCACAGTGGGAGATATAAATCGAGAGTGGGACAGAGTTAGTGAGCACAGAAGTCGCGAAAAGTGAGTTAGATGGGTTACAAGTATTCGTGGAGCAAGTGTTATTGCACGGTAGGGAGAAATATGGGAGTTAAATGAAAGGGGAGTGGCAACAGCACCACCAGAAACAGAGGGGGGGGGGGCAGCCGTGTGGAGCGTCAGATATTCAAAGACCCGCGTGCGGGGACTGTGGCTTGCAAAAGGCGTGTGAGTTCAAAAGGAGAAGGAGATACTTCCTACGGTAAGGAAGTGTAGAGAGAGATGTATGTGTGTATATGTATATATATATATAGTGAATATATTTAAGAATACTAAAAGTCCAAATTTAATTTCCAAGAAAGATACCACGAAGATTCAGGAGGAATAAGTTAAAAACGTTGTGTAGAGAGAAAATAGATTGGAGGAGATACGATAAGAGCAATGTCACTCTGGTGATCGTTCCCATGAGATCGCATTTTATAAGACAGTGATCCTTCGGAAGTAAAGACGCAGCTGTTGCCTTTGCTGCAATGTAAAACTAACTGATAAAATTATATCACATAAAAACATCTCCACTGGAAAGAATAAAAGCTAAAATCAAGACATCAGACAGATAAACACGAATGAAGCACGACTTTTCCTAAATATAATCTGAATTTTTACAAACGCTTCATATGGTTGGTTATTTAATACAAAATTTTCACCAGTAGATACTGGCATATAGACACAGGGACATAATCAATACACAATAATGTACTTTTTGCTCATATCAGAATCATTTTCGCTGTTTCCCCACACTTATAAACATATCTACGCCTTAACGATGTATTTATGACATTTCGAGAACATTGATTAATTAAGGAAATTAATTAAAAACGGCTTTTTGCAACCCGATTCCCCATGTAGAAATCGTTTTTTTTATTGTTACAAGTACTTACACACGAAAAGGTCGGGTATTAAAGCAGTATGAAGTATTTTTTTATACATAGGTTCCTGCGACGGCTATGGTCATTTCGCACCTCTTCATATCGTCGAAAAAACTCTATTGAACAAACATCAATTGGAATCAATTTCCTGGCAGGACTCGAACCCGCGCCCTTTGGTTTAGCTGGCGAGCGAGCTACCAATCAGGCTAACCCGGTTAAAAGACAATCATGGCGACTGTTTGGCAACACCGAGGAAAATTCTACGTGCCCAGGGATATAGATGAAGATGAAATTTCACGGAGTACGTTTTAACGAATTTAAAAATCTTCTACCGATGACCAAAGAATGAATATTAAAGAAAATTTAAACTAAAAAACTGTAATTTTCGAAAAATCCTGAGAATATAGAGGCTTCTGCGGAGAAATTCATAGTTCCAATTCCTTCGTGGTTTCTCGCGAGTTCCAAGTTATGGACTAACGCGGTATCCATGTGGCCTATCCTTGAGAATGTATATGTACTTAAATTTCGCACACAAACCAACTCTGTTTCGAAAAGAGAGGTGACTTATGTTTAACTATTAACGCAATATATAAGTGCGTTTCATCACAGAATAACGCACATGAATGTACATGTGTACTTGCACATGCTATATAGTGCTATTTTCTGCCCTTTTAAAATTTTATTTTATTAACTAGAACTAAGATAAAATTAGGCTAGTATAGAAATGAATCTAAATGAAATTTACTTTATTCTATTAGAACCTACGTAGTTTGTTTTCCACGGTTACTCCTCATCGTGCTACTTGAATCTTAAATAAATTACTAATGCTAAAATTACTCATTTTTTATAATTTAAACGCACCTATCATGGAAGTACCCGCTCGAATATGACCTGGAATTTCATCGCATGAGCTGGAAGATGTAATTCTATTTGATTATCACAAACGTTTACTTAGGTGTTTTTTTCTAACTCCCTTCATTATTGGGATATATGATAAATTGGTGTTTGTTATTATTGGTGTTATTAATTATTAGTGCTAATTATTATTATTAATTATTGGTACTCATAAGGCGTCATGAACGTCTGGACGTTGATAACGCCTTATTTATACAAAAATTATTTTTGCACCCCTTCCTCAAGTACGTAAAGATAACTCAATTTCGATTTAACTAAAAAGATATGTCAAATAATTACTTTGATTACAATAAATTCTTTTTTTATATCTTCCCCCTTATAAAAAATAAAATAAGAAAATATATGACGATCCATAAAACCTCATTTTACAGTAAAATCACTGCAATTGCTTTTTTTCCACAATATTTAAGAATCCGGTGGAGTTCACCTCAAAATAAGCACCTAATACCATTTAGAATTAAATTGATTGGATTTTTTTATATAAAGACATTTGCAGAATGACTGCAAAGACTTACCACACCTCTTCAAATGATTCCTTAAGAGAACTGCGTCTCACTTCTGTCATACCTGAAACAGTAAATGGTTCGTAGTATTAGTATTTTTGGTTATAGGGTGCTTCGACGGCTATGGTCATTTCGGACCTCTTCAATTAATAGAAAAACCCATATGCCCAAACATAACATCCACGCCCAGGGCGGCATTCGATCCCGCGACTTTGGGTTAGCCGGCGAGCACACTACCCACCAGGCTAACCCGGTCGGCCAAGTGTTTCGTATTCAATAAATTAATATAACATAGTACACTGATAAAACAAAAGTCAAAATCGTGATATTAATACAATACAATTGGAACAAAGTCAACTTTTGTATATACTCGTATTAGTTACACTTCACCAGCATCTTATTCAGACAGGAAATATTTATTTCAATGTAACAGAGATTCTCAGAATCCTCAGGATTGGAGCTTGCTGAAATAGTTATCAATATACATACGAGTATCAAAACTGAGCGCAATCTATGCTAAAACTTAATGTACATTAAGTACAGAAGATATATACATCATGTCTAAATTACGTGAATATTAACGTATTAGTTTTTTGGGAAATTGTATCTTGAGGGCATTATTTGTAGTAAAATCATGGAAACTAGCTAATTCAGGCGTTATATAATGAAAAAGTCTCAAATTTGCTGATTAGTTACGTTGTGAATATATTTAGGCGGCTTCTAATGAGCGAGCAGACGGAAAGTGGAGGGAGGAAAGTAATCTTGTGGTGCAAAACCTACAGAAATGGTTCTAATTCCATGAATCTAAGCTCGACTTTGAGATGATATTAAAAGAACCTTTGGAGATTACACAGAAATGTTTTATCAACGACCAGTTTCATCGAACCAGTCGACATCATTAGGTACACTTTGCGGAGCGTTTGTTTACTATATATAGTCACAAGGCAAGGGGGGTTGGAGTGTGGGGACGAGGGAGGAAGTAATGGCTGCGGTGGCACGCAGAGGGAAGAAGGAACCCGTGTCGGTTGCGGAGGAAGGTATGTGTAGACTTGGAATGGGTGGGGAGAGGGAAGTCTAGGGTTGCCGCGATGAGCGTAATGAGTGTTCACAGGGGAGGGAGGCTGGGAAGGCAGTCGAGGAACGCGATTATATGGGTAAGGTGACGTCCAGGAGAGAACAATGCGTAGCAAAGGAGTTTTCGATAACTAATTGTCTTGGTCATGTACCTGATGATGGCTAAGTGAGCCGAAACGCGTAGTGCATTAATATATAATTTTGTGGAAAAGTGCAACATTTTTATTTCTTTTCAATAACTGTCTACTTGCAGATGTCTTCCTTACCTTCAACTACTCCAAAATTTAGTCTCCAGCCCTACCCTTTTTGGCTATGGGATATTTGTACCTTTGGGATAAGGCGACTGGCATGGTCTTGCTCCTAGAAATACTTTTCTAAGTGAGACTGTGGTGTTGTATTTGGTGTAGTATCTTTTGTGTTCCTTCGCTCTCATTCCGAAGGATCTCCTCGTTTGATTTACATAAGTTGGATTAAAATTCTTGTTCTTTAACTTATAAACGCTTTAACTTATAAGTCTTTGCTCTTCAATAGCGTTATGAGGTGTTTTCTATTTTAGTAAGCGACTTTATATATTTCTTTTGGGAAGACACGCTTATCAGAAATCCTCCAACGTGTTCATTTACACCATCTGATCACCGGATATTGCGACGCCATAATTTAAATAAGGTATTTCTATATAAGAAGAGGAAGGTAGTTTCAAGGTCTTCGATGTGACAATAACTTTATCTTTCTCACTCATCATTCTTATTCAGTCATAAATTTCCATTTTATGCGGAAACTTTTGATTCGACGTTTTTGTGATAAGGTAAACGGCGAAAATAAATTAAGTAATTTACATTTTTCACGAAAAGTGAGTTCCTAATCATACTGCTAAAAATAATTGCATTTGAAAAAATCGAAAAAAATTGAGTTTTTACACTCAAATTTTTTGTTAAATATCTAATATAGTAAATATATAATATGCAAGAGATCACTATATTATCGTTGGCAAATTAAATTAGAGTTACCTTGTTGCAAAGCAGAATTTAATAATTATTATGGTAGCTATATATTAATGATATGTAGAGCACTCAATATCATACATTAAAAAATTAATATATCAGTCCAAGGAGTAACAACATGCGAATGTTTAAAAAGTAAATTTCATAAACAAATTATTTGATGATTCCATAAAAAAGTAGGAAGGTTTAAGAATCACTCACCCTGTAAGACTGTAAAATTCAGTGTGTCAGACTAAAATATCCATGGAGTGTATCGAACGCGATGTGAGACGTAGGTCAGCGGGGCAGCAACACTCGACACTTTCCTTTTAGAGCAGTTATGTTCTCGAAATAACTGCTCGCTAACAAGATTCCATCGTTAATGAGACCGGAATAAAATCGGGCGGGGTTCTCTTTCATAATTAAATACACCTCAATTTAAAGAAACAACACTTGCCAAAATTTTATGGAATATTTTCATTTTCCCTTGAATAAATAATATTTTTAAATGTTTAATCAATCGAATTTTAAATATGAGCAACTGTTACTTGGAAAGTTCTTAGCGGAAGCATGTATTTTTGGGGAACCGTATTAAATTGTAATACTCGTCCATCATCAGATTTTATCTCTTTAAAATTAAACATGGTATGCATCTTTAAGGTAAATCTGTTATAATAAATTATATTTTGTATGCTAATCTTGATATTCACGTACCCTATAAGTTTCATGCTCCGTTATTCCAAGAATTTAGATTATCTTTAGAATTGGTAATGCGATACGTCTTCGTGCATTGAACGCCATCATGCCGTTCAAAGTATATATTATTTTTCTCTCTGTGTCTCTCTTACTTCTCATTCTACCCGTGAAAAATGCAGCTATTTTTCTTATTTGACATATACTCTCAACTTCCACCTCTACTCAAACTTACCCTCACAAAATCCAACTTGCCCTCAAACAAAATGTCCATCAAAAATTTTTAAAACTTCCAATAGGAGGTCATTCTCTTTCCTCAATTTTCACGTTCAAATTCAAGGTTCATTACTCTATTCTCTAATTTTATTTGATTGCATCTAGTTATTCCTATTTAGTGTTCAGTGGCCTTAACATTTCCTGGAGAAAGTGATTTTTAATGTCTACTTTATTCCAAATAAATTTATGAATAAGTTTTCTACCTGTTTCATCAACGCAATATCTTGGTTTGTCACTGCTTTTTTAAATCTTATGCGAATTTCTAACAAAAATACTTCAAACACTTCTTCATATAAAATATAATTTACACTCCGAAGTACAATGTACATATTAATTGATCCAGCCTTGGTTTATAACTTACTAATGTGAGAATATTAAAAGAGAATGAAATAAAACGAATTCCCGTTTTACTGGTTTTCAGAAGAAGGAAATTTAAAAAAATCCTAAAATTGCATTTTGCAGAGTCCAAACGATGAAAATATGTCTTCCATATCATCCGTAGTTGGAGTTTACTTTGGAAGCGATTCACATCAACTGTGATGCATAGCTATCCGCGTCGATAATTCCACGGCGCACACGACGTGTGCCTTTACGGATCGTAAAATTTATAGGTAGGGCGTATTCGCAAGAACGTCTTCAAACGTCTGGGTGGAAGTAAAGAATAGCGGAATGATATAGCGCATCATAGCTCTCAATCCGAAGTAGTTCGAATTTGAACATTCGACTTAAGTTCACCCGTGATGGAATAAAAAGCTTCCTCTAAAACAAATATTTCGTCGTAACTACAATCCTATTAACCAAGATATTTCAACTCTATTGACTTTTAATGATGTAAGTGAATACTTAATCTATCCCAAAATGTTCACTCACTCAAAATTTTCGAAATGTTAATCACTCACTATCCTCAATTACATCAAAATCGTGAAGAGAGTTAATGATTTTATTACCGCCGAATAGCCTAAGGTCGCAAAATCGAATCCGTGAAAGCCATAGGCTTTGTATTTAATTCCTCAGGAGAGCTCCAGGAAAATTTACGTTAGGAATGTCGCATCACAACCCTAGCTGGACTTAAGCTCATTTGCAAAGTAATGTAACAGAAGTTATCGTTCAAGAAGATTTGGCGATATACTTATGAAGTCCTAATAAGAAAAATACTTTCGACGCAGAAGTTAATGTACATTTTGATAATTATAATGCATTTTAATAATATTTATAAGAATTTTATTACTTTATGACATTCATACAAATGTTTTTAGTAAATGTGTTTCTGTTATTCAATGGTTAAGAAAATTGCTTCTCTTTCTTACTACCAAGGGCACCGGAACGGGGTAATTAGGATAATGGTTAACGAGGAACTGTTACATAGCCGGAGTTACCCAGGAATTGCCACTTTATCGCGACGTCGGTTCAGATGTACGGGAAGTTGTTAGCCGCTTGCAAATTGAGAAGAGGGGCAAATTGCATCGATTCTCTCGTTAATCGAGTTTTCCCAAGAGGCACTTCAACGTTTTCATTGCAACCATTTCATTGAGAGCAAGGTAAAAATTGTACTAACGGCGCGGAAGTTCAAATATTAGAAGGATACTAGGATTATGGTAATAATATTGTTTAGACCTAATCATATCATTATCGTCGCATTCCTACCTATGAGTATAGTTAGTATTATACGAACATAAACCTACGTTTACAGTAATCCTTTGTAAACAAATCAAGTACTCTGGGTAGGTGGATGGTGAATTTTGGGTAATGGTGAATTTTAAATGTAACATATGTAAAAATAATGAATAGGCAAAAATTAACTTTTTTAGAACTTATAATCATAACCTTTTGAGAACTTTTAAATAAAATTATAGATTTTAACATGTTCCAACGATACTAAATCGCATAATAGTGATAATTTTATCACATCCCACTATCCCCAGGTGAACCTGACCTAATACCTTGACGGAAATCATCCTAATGAGTAGTTAAATGCGTTTATCTGTCATAGTACACATCACAAACAAAGTATATGTTTCTCAAGTCTCAATTAACTCTTAAGTCAAATTTTCACAATTTTAACTTTGATAAGCCTTCCGTTAAGGACAAGTTTATTGGAACTTTGGATGTAAAGAGACCATTTTAGTGGAATATTTGCAACGCATTTCCCCCAGTTTAATAATATATGTGTACTTTATCGGTTCCTTCAGAAAGTTTATTAAAATGAATAAAATCGCATACTCCTGTATAAATTGATTTGTACTCAACGTCAGTGATTTCAATTTCAATATTGGATATTTTTTCGATAAAATTAATTTAATTTTAAGTGATTTGTCTGGAGTTACGTTTTCTATTCAATTTCTAATTGTGGAAAAAAAGTTATAATACTTCTAAATTCCATTTATTGAGCACTTAATAATAGCTACCTCTAAAAGTTAGTACTCTGAAAATCCAGCGAAAAAGTAAGCGTATGAATCGAAGTTATAAGAAGTGGGAAACGATATTTTGGCGTGACAGCTTAGTAAAAAATGAAAAAGAACCAAAAAATATAAAGAAACTCCTGCATAACCAAACGGAAATTTCGTGTTACTTAACGAAAATACTTAATCTAATTGTGACCTAAAACAAGAAGGCTTAGGTATAATGAGTGGCCACCTGTGGAAAGAAAAAAAATACCCTGAGAAAATGAAAGAAATTCAGTCGCTTATATAACATTGCCCGAATTAAGAATCTTTTATAATGTTTTTAAAAAGAAATTCAATATTCAAAGAGTTGAGAAAGCGTTGGTGTCCTAGCTCTTTAATTCTTTTATTAGCGGAAAAATTCGTGAAGATCGCATATCGCATGTGACATTGTCGTAACTGGGGTTTAAATAAAATGTGTTTATTAACTGAATTCGGAAGTAGAAATTATTTTCCTTTCAAAATACTCGTACCCAGATTATTTTGGAAGGTAATCAAATCAAGCCTTCTATATACAACAAACAATCACGAATACAATTATCTATCCGATAAGGACAGTTAGACCGAAAAAGGTTATTGTAGTGACCCAATAAATGATAGACAGCAATAAAAAGAAAAGAAATATAAAGACGAGGATTTTCTTGAAATAGCTTACGTAACAAATTCACTAGATACCCTACCATTATGCTAAAACATAGACAAATCTGAAATTGACTTATTGTTCAATTCAAATAAACAGATCTATTTCCATTTACATAGTTCTTGTTAAATTTCCAGTTAAGGATTAAACAGGATATTACATGTCATCACCCTAGGAGCATAAGTCAAGAATAATTGTATTACTTATTAAGTAAAATGAAGTAACCTTATACTACTTAAATTTATTTTTATTTAACCATGTAAATTATATATTATTTATTGAGACAACCATAAGTATTTTTACACGATAGTTTAATAATCGAAAGTAGAATAATGACGAACCTGAAAATTATTGCCAAGCTGTGAAAACTAAAAAGGCTCATTGTGTCTGGAGAATTGTACAGCCTGAATACGTTTCTTCTTTAGATAAATGTTAACTTAGCTCCAAGAATTTCTTGCCTGCTATCAGCAAGTGTAAAATGCCTATTTTTTCCTTTCTCTGTCTTATCAAGGTATCCACCTTAGTTTACTTCATTTAATTCCATCTACAAAACCTCACCTATATTTCCAAAACAAACACTTTGTTTTCCTCTATTATGCCCCCTTCTCATTACCCGACTGTGTATGACATCAAATTTAATATCCCATTGCACTCACACGGTCTCAGTCCAGTGTAATTTTTGCCTGATTTTGGATAAACTAATTACACTATAAAACTTAATCTTATTTCTTATAACTTTAGTGATTACACAATAATAAAGTGCTTACTACTGCTCTGTTTTACTAAACTTCTCGGGAGTCCCCACTTGAATTATTATTTATTTCTAAAATCAAACTTAAGAATCGATTTGAACCTTTAGCGTAGTTCTTCAAGGGTTCTTACCATTTCTTCTGAGTATCATTCTTGTTTTTAAAATGTGTACTCTTATTTTTACAGCAAGGACCAAATGTCTGTTTTAGTTTCGTGACACCCCTCAATATTCTAGTATAGCTAGTCTATTAATCACTATGTAACATTTTGTAAGATTTCACATTACATGAAGTCTAATATAGATCCTATGTATAATTCACTCATTTCTTTCGAAACCAAGGCGTTTTCTACAAAATTTATAATTTAGTTACTTTTAATTTTTTTTCATAAATCTAGAATATTGCTTGGGATATGAATAGAGCTATTCCTTCGGTGAAACTTATAAAACTCGAGTGTTACAGGAAGACGACGAATACGAATTTGTATTTCATATTATTTTCACAAAATGATATACGATCAGTGTTGTTATAATGCTTCTTATATTGCCAAATCGTTGTAGGAAATGGCCGCTTTTAGTCTCACTGCGTTCGTTTATTGCCTCGTCCTACTATCTATCAGGATAACCTCCCTGTTCTCATTTTCATTCCGTCGTCAGAAGTACTGCCTCTGACTAGATTCTCCATTTCGTTTAACTGTGGAAGATTTTTTTCCGAGGGAGAAAGTGCGAACAGAAGAAAGAGTGTTCTAAAAAGATGAACTCCCCACATTAATTTTTTTTTACTCCTCCCTTTTTCCCGAGATGAGCAGAGATGAGGTCCTCATGCTTTGTGGCTGCCGCCTCCTTCCCGCTCAACCCTCGTCCTCCTCCCGAGCGAGACCTAGGGCTCTCTTTCCACCCCCTTTGCTCCTTTCCTTCTCCAGCCTCCCGTTAAACCACCGCCACCACTCACCGGGCCCTCTCACCCAATTCCCCTCCTCCCCCACTTACCGCCTCACCCGCCGTGACCAGCTGAGACCAACAAGTACTAATTTCTTCCTCGCCGCTCGTCCATTTCGCCGAAGGATTCCCGTCTTTTATCTCCCACTCATAATATTTCAGAATAAAGTCTTCCTCCAGAAAACCCTTCATTCTCCTCCTCTCTTTCTCACTCCCGGAGCGCGCACTCTTATTCAGGCAGCGATCCCGAAAGGAAATCCTCAAGGGGGAATCCACTAAAATGTGTGTGAGCCCTTATTACAAATGAATAAGGGCGCGATTCTTTGTTTTATATTATTATTTTTTTTTTGAAAATGGGCTAGTTGGTTCACTAGCAGTCTGCCGAGTGTAAATCACCGCGATCCTTTTTTTATGGATACTTCCTCCTGAGGATTATTTTATTACATCACTGTGGAACTGCTGAAGGTGATTTAAATCCATCATGCTAAAACTCTGTAGCTTTTCATAACGCTAACAGGTACATTAATAAAAAATTATCCTTTCAAATTCATAAAATTATTTTTTGTCTAAAATGCATAACAAAACAAAATAGCGCAATGAAAATGTATATGGCACAACTGAGCCATCCTGAATAATTTTAAGTAAACTCGGATTGTTGATATGATACAATTAGATACCTACAAATACATCTTAATTGTACTTGGTGATACACATTGTTTATGACCTTACGATATGACAAGACTTTACTAATAATACTAAGATAGTTTCATGATGGCATTACTTACTATTGAAAAGGTAAGAGCGTCTAATATGCTTCATCGTATTGAATACGAATAACGAAAGTCTTTTCAGGTGGAAATGTGATGAAATTCTTATTGCTAAAAAAGTGTCCTGCCAGTACGTTTTATTTCTTTGAAGTCTATTGCTATACATTCGAGTCTGTACATCAAATTTCATCTTTTGATCACATTATATTATTTACTAACACCAAAAATATAAAGAGTTTTCTAGACTAATTCCAAACGCCTGAAGACTTTGGACAATCACTTTCTACCATGAATCAACACAGTACCATGGAATTAGTAACTATTTAAAATTAATAAAGAATAAAAAATTTAAACTGATATAATAATATTTAAATATCTCTACATCTCAGCTACAGGTGCCTATTTGGTAATAAATGACCGTAGATATTTTGAATTTACGACCCATTCTCTTTTAAAGGAATTTTATTCTAAACGACAAAAATTCCTAAAATAAGATGATACCTATTTCATTCATGTTTATCAGAAATATATAACCCTTATGATTGACTTTATTTAAAATGTTCACCATTCCTAGTCCTACCATCAAAAAATTTAAAAAATTCAATTATGATTTCTTCCACGAGTATTGTAGTATAATTTCCTTCAATGCTGTTCAAATACGTTTGAGAAGGTATTCCAAAAGATAAGCATGGCTGTTATTAAATGAGATACTGACTACAACATTACCTGCCACTAAGCTGAATATTGGCAACGTTACGTCGTTATAACTTCTTCACAGTAATTAATATTTATCATTCATCCGCAGTAACCTACACGGATAATGAGTTCGATAACAACGGCATCCGTATACACTTCATCTGAAGTATCCCACAACTATCAAATTGAATTTCTCAGTAGTAATTGTAGTACATATTTACGTATCTAACTAATTAATGTTTAAATCAAATCTGTGAAATTTCTATTGCAGTATATCCAAAAGACAACAAATTAAACAATTATACCATCACAATAGAAAACATGAAGGACACTGCTTTAAAACTCACCGAGGGAAAGACTATGCATGAGATTGTAATTCAATGTATAAAATCTCCGTCAGCTTATTTATATTTACATAGTTGTTTGTATTATTTGCGTAAAATATGATAAGTAAATTTTAAATTACAAAAAACCACTAATCCATTCAAAGACAAGGTACTAAGCAAACGTTTTTAAACTAACAAAGGGTAGTAGTAGTATTTTAGTTTATACGGTGCTTCGACGGTTGTGGTTATGTCGCACCTCTTAAAATCATAGAAAAAATCCTATTGAACAAACACAACATCCATGCATTGGGCGGGAATCGAACCCGCGACTTTTGGGTTAGCCGGCGAGCGAGTTACCCACCAGGCTAACCCGACCGGCAGTAACAAAGGGGAACACATCTGCCACCTCGTATATTGGTTTGCATATATGTGTCTTATATAATATTATCTAAAACCTAATAGCAAGTAAAAAAGTAAGCCATCTGATCTTGTGTGCTATAAATGTAAAATTTTCTCTCTGTGTTATGTTAAGAGAATATTCAATGGACTTAAACTAATACTATTGTAACACAGATTCTTAAGATCTTTCACATCTATCAATAGTGTGTGTTTAGGCCACAATCTCAATACATTCACGATACTCCGGACTTGAACTTTACGGAATTCACTCCCTTGTATAACAAAAGGATTATGAATCGGGAGTGAAACCTTCTATTGAGACTATAGTAAATTTAAAGAATACTCTCCCAAGATTATCATTTCTGCATTCTCACGAAAAGACACAGATTTCAATAAAAATTTTTTAAAATATCAAAATATACAAAATGTCAACTGGTTACCGTTAAAAAGAGATTCAGACACCAAGACAGGAGCACCTAGATATTGTAATATTTCGAGAGACAATGGCAAAAAAATATCTTCATAGCTTCTTAGCCTCCCTAAGTATATGGATAAAAGTATATATTGTTCAGAGCGCAGACATGCAGTAGATGTATTTACTGATGACATAGGTCAATTATACAATAAAAATATAATTGTAGAACCAAATCTACTCTTTTGGTGCATGTAATTCCATTCATATTTTAAATACGTATATACAGCAGGATATTGTGTGAGCGAGACTATTGAAGTGAGCAATGCTACCACTCTTGTCTGGAAGCGGATGAATCAAATTCATTGACCAACAAATTTGACCTCATGCACATTTGTACATAGTATACAGATACAAATGATGCGATTTACATCCACCGCACTACGTTGAATAAAAGCAATGAAATGAAAATATGGTGTCTATCCTCCGGCCCTCTTTTTCTTCCAAACGCCGGGTTTGTTTGCACAAATAACTATGAAAAAATCTTAAGTACTTCGACAAGGAATAAACTGATTTAACTTGAAAACTGTACTACCCATTAATATCTATATAAAAATTATCTTTTCAGACAAAATAGTACATAACCTATTGCTAAACCATTACTATACTCATCCTTCCCCTCCACCATCATCGTTTGCTTTCGTGTGGTTTGCAAAGGGGCCGACAATCAATAAAAGCTACACTTCTCCCGAATTACAAATATGCTTTTGACTGAACGATTCGCTCACGGATCCATTGCCCTACTAAAAGGAATTCGGTCTCTCATCCGTTACTATAGATACCATCCCATTGTTGGTGTCTTAAGATCTCTGTAAGGGATAGAGACAGATCGCGGAGTTGGGCGGATGTGTAACTCGGAAGGAGTATTTTTTATTCGCTAACACAGCAGTAATGCCGAAGGTCCTTTGATTTTTGCTCGGAATACAGTTGCATAGTCGTTTTGGGACATTTTTTACTATCACTGTATAGCTAGTTAATATTAAGGATTAATTACCAAAACCACCTTTACAGGTGCATTTCATAAATTGGTACTTAATAATTAAATGGTGATTCTCGGTGTGGATTACAAAATAAAAATTATCACATCAATTAATCTTATTATTTTGTTTACTTTTGGAGTTTTCGGACACAGTTTTCTATTGAAACAATATTCATACCCTGTGATCCCAGCTGTCCCTTAATATACTTAAGTTGCTTGAAGGATTACTCCATTTCCTCAACTCTCTACAACAGAGCAATGGCGTGAATGAGGTTTTGGAGAATATGATATTAGTATGATTATAACCTACTGATAAACATAAAAAAATAAATGGTGTACTCACAAAAATTTATGACCTATAAGGATTACTTACAAGGAGAAACCAGTCTAGGAAAGGTAAAAGGCCGAATAAATAGATAATTTATTTTAAAACTTCCGTAATAATAAGAATGCTTAAAATCCTCACTAAATTTTTTAAAATTGGTTATCAACAAAAACCAGCATTTCGAGACACCTGAAAGATTGACCGCGTGCCCATCGGTTCCCTGAAGTATCTCTTAAAGCAAATGGTTGCGGACGATGAAACCTTAACATCACGGTTCGATAAAGCGACTCGTATACCAGCACAGAGGCATTGATGGGTAACGTCGCCGATGGTAAAGTAGAAGTATCCAAATAAGCCCTGGCGTGTGAAGTATTGAGTAAGAGATCCGTGGGGAATAGAGGGAGGGAGGGGTATTATGTTCGGTAGGCAACGGTGAGCTGTGTGTGTGTGTATATATATATTTGTGCCGTCGTATATGTATGTATGAATATATATATATACATATATACACTTGAAGGAAAACTCAGTGGAGTAAAGTATATGGTTTGCGACGGCCCAAATAGTACAGGAAATACTAAGAAACACATAACAAGAAACACAAATTTTTAACAGGAGCTTTCGGCTGCATGTGCAACCTTCCTCAAGAAGACTGTATCTGCTCTGGTCTGGAAGAC
>WURS02274094.1:0-18956 GCA_011762765.2 Rhinocypha anisoptera
CGTCTGACTGATTTAATTGGTTAAATGTGCCCACGGGACGGATTGAAGAATGGGAGGGAGTACTCATGAGAACCCCGTGAATTACGTCGAATCGAAAGAGGGCTAACCTTTTTCGAAAGGATGAGTCCATACTGATAGCCGAGGAAATTTTGCGGGGATCACACGTTGAAGCATACCGAGGAGATTGTATGAAGCACAGTCGAGTGCGCGAAGTATTTATTCGAAGTATTTATTCGAAATATTTAACAAAATTTCGTCCCAATTTTCCTTCACAGCTGGCATTAATTTTGCATTCTCTTCTCTTCTTCCCATTCTAAACCCTTTTGATTGAACGCTGTTTTTATTTTTATTCACTTTGCTGTTTGCGGTGCAATTTCAGGTCTGGTCTGCGCTAATAAGCTCTTAAGATAAAGGGGGAGGGTTTACAAGGTTGGGAATGGAAAGGTAGAAGGAATTTTAGACTCAGATGAGCCCATTAAAAATATGTTTCAACTAGTGAAAATTTGATAATATTCTTATATCTTTCACACAGTTCCTTGCAAGTGCCCTTGGAATCATTTGTACGTGCATTGCACTCTCAACGATTAAAGTAATACGCGTAGTATCTACTGGAAAAGCCTAAATACAGAAAAGCTGTCCTTTCAAAATGGAAGATGTAGGACGTGGAAGTACTTAGAGTTTTATTTTTCTTTCGATGCGGAAATGGTGGATCGGGGGAGTGACAGCATGTGATTGATTGCATCACTTATAAAAGAAGCAAGGCGGTACTCTGGCCAAGTACGGAAGAAAACGTGGGAAGTGTGATGAGGGAAACAGGGAAACATTAGTCCGATCTCTTCCGCTTCCAAGTCATTAGCACAAATTATCAGCCGAAGAGTGGAAGGAAAAACTGAACAAAACACTTTGGAAAACCAACTGAAATTTATGATTTACTGGGGAGAAACAAAGGACATATTTTTTTATTATATATTTATGAATATCAGATAGGATCGCTTTGAAAAATATGAGTGAAACCATTTTATATTTCATCCATATTCGAATGGAAAATATTTGAGAAAGAAACATACGTTTATAAAAAGAATCTAGAATTGTGGACACTTCCGACAAAATTCTGCCGATGAAAAACAAAGGTTCTTTCACTTGGCAAGAGAGAAAATGAAAGACGAGGAAATATGGAAGTTTAAATGGACAACGAGGGGTTAGTTGGATTAATTGTGAAAAAATGTTATTGTAAGGATCATCACCAACATATCAAAATTCACAGCACATAAAAAATAACAATTTGCTCATATGCTGAGAATTTTGGAGAGACGAGGATGTCGAAAAACAAGGACGAACCACTGTGGCAGCAGTAGACCAACCCACTTGGGAAGAATAAAAAGCGACTTCCTTGTAAAATGATTCACAAACGAATGTTCAGAGACACGTATCAAAAAATCAAACCGATTTAAATAATGCACACAGTTGTAATTTTTATCTTTTTGAAGATGCTGTGTTTCAAAGCATAGCAAATATTTTCCTGGAACATTCTTCAATGAGGATCATATTTTTTAACTCAACGAATTTAATTTCGGAAATGCGAAATGAAAAATGATATAATACCACCGGCGGTGATTTCTTATATTTTACTGGGACCAGCGATTATCTTTTCAAGAACCAAGAAAATGCAGTCAGCTCCAAAACAATTGAAAGGACTTCAACCGCTGCTTCTTGCTCAAAAGTGAAGGCGAAGAAATCCCGAGGCAGTGACCCAAATCTTGCATGGCGCGGTGCTCGGTTCCTTTTGTCGTTTACCTCTCGTTTAATATCCCGCCCCATATTGAACGACTTTAAGTTCATTCGAGCAATTCCTTCTCTCAAGTCTTTCAAAGTTTGTCTTTTACTTCCTTTCCACCATAGGGCCGCCATCTCTTGACTAGATGGGCCATATTATCATGGAAGAGCCGACGGTCTCCGAAATAAATACCCTTGGAGATCACTTTCTTGCAAACAATGCACGATGACAGCCTTGAATAAGGGACGAATGTAATAGCGGGTGGTTAGAGACCGGAGGAGGGGGGGGGGGATAAAGGAAAAGGGACGGATAATTTCGTGAATGAAATGCGTGCTGATCTCGGTCTTGAAATATAAATTCCGCCATATAACTTCCTCGGTCCCGAGTTCCTGAATCGCTTTCTTTGTTTTGAATAATAAAACTTAGACCTATTTCGGGTACTTCATCCGCCGATAAAATAACGTCTATAAAAATCTCACGATTATGCCAAAGATATATATAGACCGGATTGTAAAATGAATTGGGTTGACGTAAGTAGTATTTTGTTTTCGTTTATTTTCGTATCAACTTTTTCCGTGGTTATGCCTACTATATAGATCGATGCCGTAAAAATGGAGGTAAATTGAGCTTATACTTTGTCTATGATGGGTATTTTGTTTTTTTTTTACCAAAAGATACTTCTCTTTATAAAAATCGGCGTATTAGCTAGTGCGGATGTAAAATTGTCACGTATATCATATTCAGTAACACTTACATACCTAAGTTATTTCCAATCTCGTTATATTTTCGTGTTTCTGGATGCTGTTTTGAACTCATGTCCTGGCAAAATTGATATTTTTAACAGTGATTCATTAGTATTTAGAATTCTATTCCATCAAATACTGTGAATTTTAATGGAATTGAGTTACATAAGGAAGAAGTGAAAAGAGAGGAGGCTGTCGAAATGTGGATATTGAGTAGGATGGGAGGATAGACTGAAAAATGAGGAAGTAATGCAAAGAAATGGATGGGAGAGACGAAATTGAGTTTCAAGAAACGGCTTTGGAATTGTATGAGGACCGTGCTGCTGCTGAAGGAATTCATGCTGAAGGCCGTGATGAAGGAATTGATAAGAGGGAAGGGAGAGCCAGGAAGAAAGATGCGCGCGATGTAGAACGCACTAAAGTTTGGAGAATGCAAGGAAGTAACCAAGGGACTGGGTCTGGACCAAGGGTCCAGAACATTCAGACGTTAAGGTCTATCATGAGAGAACCTAACCGGAGGCATAAAAACCCTTGTTGGTTGCATATGCATTGAAGTTGCCTCCAATTATAGCAGTCTTTCGTTGAACTGCTCGTATTTTCAGGATTAGAGGGTAACTAAGGATTCCTCCGGTCGTACACTTCGTGAAACTATTCAAATAATGTTAAAAATGCCCATATGGATGTAATTACAGTAGACGATTCACTTAAGTTACTTCGTCCGTAGATGGAATTTGAGATAGCGAAAAGCCAACCGGGTTAGCCTGAGGGTAGTGCGCTCGCCGGTTGACCCAAAGGTCGTGGGTTTGAATCCCACCTAGGGCATGGGTGTTGTGTTTGTTGAAGAGGGTTTTTTCTATGATTTGAAGAGGTGCGAAATGACCATAGTCGCCGAAGCGTCTTATAAACTAAAATACTACTACAACGACTTCCAGATAGCGAAAAGCATTCCATCAAAAGAAACATTGGATTAAAAATGTCTTAAACTTATACTGCCTCTGGCTCCTAAAACAAGACTGTATTTAAAAAAACAAAACAACATTGTTCCAGTCGTCCTCGAGAAATAACAAGGAATGCGAATGTACGATCTCTGAATGTTTATCTTGGTGAATTTATTTACACAAAAAGAATCGCATTCCAACTGATGGCGCTTTCCTACGGTTTGAATTTGACCTTTGTGTTCTTCTACACTCATTCTAAGGTTACGGCTGTGGTGTGTGATGGAAGGAAGAAAGGCGTTTGACTAAAATCATGCATATATTTCAGCAAAAATATTATGCAACTAAAGAATTTGTGACAATTACTCAGTGTTAAAGTCGTTGAGTTATACAAAGGGGAAAATCTAGAGTAAGGAGGACAGACATGGCATGCAGCTATACTCTCCGAACACCAATCATCTTTTTTCGGACGAATATTCGAAATAGGCGTTAAAGAAAGAGACTATATCCAGAAAAATTTACAACAGGTAATGTAATGTAGCTGGATCAAGTATCTGATGTAGCTTCGATAAATGTAAGATAAGTATAACGTAATCTATGAGCTTGGGTAGCTGTTGAAAGAGAACACCATTCTGTATATGCCGAATGACTCAGGATTTACGAAACCGAAAAACACTAGCATAAGGTACACGCAGGAGAAGAGTGATATTGCCTAACTCTTCTTCTTGTCTTACGGATGCATCTTCTTTTTCATTTATCACTCTTAAGTTTCTAAGGTTTTGTCTTACTGTAGTGGTTCTCCTTTTTTAATTAAATCTTGGTGTGAATCTCTCATAAGAACACTTCTGTTTTACCCACAAATATATGAGTTAATGAATCTCACATATCTTTGGTGACCTCAAAAAGTTGAATATTTTATATAGAAAAAGTGGAATTTAAAATATCGGAGTCCTTTAATTTCAGCTTTCTCTTATGTTATCCTATGGCCCACCTTTTTCAGCTTTGGAGTTCATTAAATATGTTTGCAAAAAGGATAAAGTCGTTAATGAGCTACATGGTAACCATAATGCTGACAATATACAATATTTATTGATTTCCCCGGCTTGATCACATACCACATCCCTTCATTGAGGCAATGACATACTCTCTTTATTTATAATTCGTTTCATCTGAGATCTTTTGAGAGTCATCTCTGTTTCCATCAGTTGCTATATATTGTTCTAAGGTTTTATCCTTGATAACATCGTTTGCAACTACTTTGACTAATGAAATGACTCGGGAGTTCGACCTTTACCCTGCAAAGCGCAAATGTAATTTCAAAAGCGTCTTTGAGATTCACCAAGTAATTTAACCAGCATTTTTCTCTTGGAGTTACGTTGTGATAACAGTTGGACCTCTTTGCCTTTATTCGGATTGGTTGGAATATTTTCTACTTGCTTGAGACTGAAGTAACTTGTTTTTTAATAAACTACGGTTTTTTTATTTAAAAAATATTTTTCTCTACCTCCTTATTTCTTTAGTATTGCAACTGAGCGGTTCGATATCGTCTTGACCGACTTTACTAGGCATGAGCTTATCTTTCGATTCTAAAGAGCAGTGTTTCGTTTTCACGTTTTTAAAAATTTATTTCTCATACTCTCCGGGAAAAATAATTGATTTTCAGGTCAACTGTGTATGATTCGGTTTTGTCTAAGAAATTAAGTTATCATATCCGTTTTTTTCATTTAGCTTGACCTCGTTTAATGGGAGAAAATGCTACTCTGATTACTAGCTTCGATATTTTAATCGGTTTTTGGTAAAATTTCAACCGGCCGGCGAAAAAAAGTACCGCGGGTTTGAATCCCGCCTTTAGAATGGTTGTCATCTATCTCAATTTTTTTTCGATATGAGGAGGTTGTAAAATATCTATAGCCGTAGGGCTACCCTATATACAAAAATAATTTTACGTGAACATGAATTTACGTACAATGAAAAATTTCAATGGTTGATTAGCGGAGAAAGTCCATTATAAATTATATATTCGCTCAAGTATGAGGCACAAATGACGATCACAGAAGCCAATTTAATACTAGCAGAAGACAGATACTGACTGCCGACAGCTGGTAAAAATTTTATTAAGAAAATATAATGGAAAATTACAAATAAGCGAGGAATTTGATTAATTTTATGAGTAATTTATGGGGAAGGATAGCATTGAATAACACCACGAAATTAGATAAACGTATTCTATAGAAGTAAAATTTGTAAAAAGACGAGATTAATTTTGAAATAAATCTTTACGAACAGTGGAAGATCCTTTTGGGGAGGTATAAATAAGGGAGGGATAAAAGAAGATGAACTAATGTTAAAAACCTTATTTATATGATTTAAAATAGGACATTACGGATGAAAAGGCGCAGCGGTAAGACTCAGTAAAGATGCTCACAGAGGGAACATGGAAGTGGATTGAAGAATGGACAGGTATGTTGAGGTACATATGACATATACATATGACCAAACGAACCAGTTGATTTTCGTAAAGAGTTGTCAGGAGTAAGAAGAGAGATAATTTGGGAGTACATTTATTACAGACAAAAATGGGAGAGAAGTTACGGGAAGGGATAAATTCTCAATTAATGTAGAAAGTTTGGTATGAGAATATACTTAGCCCAAAGGGCAAAGAGAGGGAAACAATAATGAGGAATAGAGATGATATTGAACTATACAAACCAAGGGAAGCACTTGGATTGAGTGAGTAAACAAAAAAATCAGCAGCAGCAAAACCGGGTAACAGTGTGATAAATAAATATCGTGTGATTAATTTGGCTTGTTAGGTGAAGATTATCTTGCTGCATTAGAAAGGAATACGTGCATCTCAAGAAATGGAATATGTATGAATTGAAGTAGAGAGGAAAATATTTGATTGTCAAACTGTGCTGCACTGAGATTTATAGAGAGAAATTATAATATAAAATAATATAATAATAATAAAATATAAAAAGAAAGAGAGAATGGATTTCCAGTTCTAGCAACTGACTATCACCTAATCACCATCACCTAAACAATACATCAAACTAATCACCATAGATTGAAATAGAATCTGAAAAAATTATAGTATGGTTTTAGAAAAGGGATGTTAACTAACAGTGAATTTAATTTACGTTGAATAGCAGCTTAAAGAACATCATCGTTGTTGGGAGAGAATTTAATTTTGACTTCACTTGAAATTGAGGAGTTATATCACAGCAAGTGGATAAAAAAATTTCAGCAGATAACCACCACTTACAGTACGAATCTAAAGAAGCAATTAATTTTTAATCTAAGAAAGTGTAGGATATTATCTATAACTATAAAATATAGTATAACATGAATATTTGTAGATGCTCTAATTTCACAAACAGAATAAAAAATATCACATAAAATTTTTTTTCGGTTTCAGTTGCAAATGGTGTTCAACACCCTTTTCGTTGAACATCATCATGACTTTCTTTTGATTCAGTTATAATATATTCTGTTCAAAATTTCGAATGAAGCGATCTGAGTGTCATATGACTGGAGCCGTTTGCCAATAGAAAGGTTTCAATATATTCCGACAGGACAAATATATTCATCGGCATATACTCTTTTTAATTGAGTGTAAATTTGTACTAGGTTGTAAAGAGTCCCAGTATATTACGATTGATTTTGAGTCAAATTTCCCAACCTTACAACTAGATTTCAGTAAAATGTGAACCATCTTTTCTTGGAAAAATAGATCTAGGTTAAACAAGGTTGATGTAGGTATCTGATAAATATGATTCTAAGAATTCATAAAAAAATAAAATCAGTTAACTCAATTTCGTACCATATTTCACATTTAACGCTTTCGGTAAGACTCGAAGTAGTATCTTTGGACTTTGTATTTCGAATCGGAAGTCTGAACCAACGTTGGTGATGTATCTTTGCTTTCCATTGATAAAAAATACACAATGGCAGTAAAGAGAATTGGGACACGCTTGAAAGTCCCCATGAAAGAAGTTCATCAAATTCAGGTTCTATTTGATTAAGCATGATCTTCCCTTCTCTTCTCTTGCTAATGCAAATCCGCTTAATCTTTAACACCTCATATATTCGTATTTGAGATTTTGTCATTCAACTTTATAAAAACTTATGTAAGTAAAACAAATTATATAAGTTACTGCAATGATTAGTATTATCCTACATTGCTTTAAGAACATATCTTTGAATGACTTGAAGACAAATTATTACTTTGAGAGATAAATTGTAGTAATTTTTAAGCAGAGCGTTTATTATAAATTTAGTAAATTTGAATAACAAAGACAGTAATAAGACAGCCTGTAATATGGTTCATAAATTCTTTGCCCTATGGAGCTTTTATAAATTTATTTCTTCCTTTGTTAGCTTGAGAATCTTATGTGAAAATAATGCTTTACCACGTTATATAAAATGATTTTTCTGATTTTTATACTCTGCTACATCCAAAGTTCTTTGTGTTCCTTACTGATTTAATAACGCTGTTAGCATAAATAAATGCTATTTTTGTTTATTTAATGTTTTGAAGAGGTCTCATATAGAATATTGTACACCGCTGACTAAGTTAACTCAATTATCTCTAAATTCAGATTCCAATGAGGAATTCTCAAATTTATAAAAAGGTTTTCATAGATAGTTCTTATAGCTCATTTTCATCATAGCTAGTTTATAATGATGATTCATGCCATTTTCCACTTAGAAATTAATTTTCATACCATTAAGAATTTCTACTACTAAATTACTACTGAATATTATTTTTGGTGGTAAATTTTATTATTTTATAATATTTTGTATTTTAAAAAACATTTGTACAATTTTTTATTGTTAATATCTCGGGATAAAAAGTTTTGTATCTCCTAAACTATACAAAAGAAATATTTGTGAGCTTTTTCTGAATTCCATAGATATGTTGCATTACTATAATAACAAATATTAAGAATTCAAGCTCTTGGTCCATGTATGCTTATAAAATAAATTAAAACCATTTCTAATCTTTTATTGAGAAATTTTTGAAAATAAACGTTTTTTCCTAGCATGGAAAGTATCGCTTAAACCATTTTATGAGAAACTACTACCTCTATTAAATTATAATTTACTTTCTTTACAGGTGCGGTTTACCTATCCACGAAGATTTGGCCATAATTCAACGGTAAGTAAATTCGATTAATCATTATATTTTAGCAATATTTTATCGATTGTTTTTGTCTTTTGAGAATCAGGTTCTCCAGCTAATCGGAAGATCACGAATTCAATACCCACCCAGGGTACAGTAGTCAGTTTTATCGGAAACTAATTTTCCTGAATGTTTTGTCAAAAAATGCAAGAATACGGCTGTAAAAATATGATCATCATCCCATAAAAACACCGATCTCACGACAAATGGGAAAATGCTTAATACAAAGAAATGATTATTTTAGGAATCACGTTTTATAATAACAGGATTTTATAAGAAAATTATCTGTAGTAGTCCACAAAGAAATTATTTGTATAGGCAATTCCTGCAACTTTAGAAACTCTTATTGAATTTTTCCCAGATATAATATGTTAATGGTCAATTGCAGTAACAAATATAACTAAAGAAGATATTAATTTCATTTTATAAATTAAGAAACATGGCTTGAAATTAACTTTTTCCAACAAAGGTAAGATCTTTTACTATTTGATTTGCTTTCCCCGTTTTTTTTGCATAAAATTTAAATACGTTATTAACAGATAACTATAGTTATATGTCCCTGTAACTATACTAATATTGATATTTTTCTGAACCATCCTTGAACAAAAACTCTATTTTGTTATTTAGCACATATTCCTCCCGTTAGAAGAAAATAAGAATTGATATTCTTTAAAAGTCTATTGCGAAAAAATAATATAATCTATTAAAAATGTTTATATTGATGAACTGGTATGCCTTAGTATATCGACTGTGTCATTTAATAGTAGAAAACACCCCTATGTTACATAAATTTAAAAACGTTTTTCTATGATATATACTA
Source organism: Rhinocypha anisoptera (assembly GCA_011762765.2). Taxonomy (NCBI): domain Eukaryota; kingdom Metazoa; phylum Arthropoda; class Insecta; order Odonata; family Chlorocyphidae; genus Rhinocypha; species Rhinocypha anisoptera. The sequence continues at coordinate 9,458 of WURS02274094.1, forward strand.
GCTTTGATAATCACGACTAATATCACTAAAATATTCATTATTGATGATAGGAGTATATACTGTAAAACTAATATGTTTTATTTATTTTCTACCTTGGAACTATTTCTGGTTTTAAAGACCACTTTAAACAAATGGAAACACATCTTAATTGCGTGAGTCAGATAAAAAAGAATGCCACAGTAGGTATTGTTATCAGTTTTTTTATTCGCGTTTTCTTATTCTTTTAAGCATGGAGCGCTATAACCTTATTCCCATTCGACGAACTTAAATTCCCTAGCAGGGAAAGATCTAGGAATCGCGAGTTGCTTCGTGTATTTTTTCCCTACCTGTAGATACACAGGGGAGCCTGCGACAACGAACCATTCTCCCACTTCTTCAAGCTGCGTGCTGCCTAAGGATAGTGGATTAATGAAATGGTGGCTGGTTTGTGAGGGTGGGGTGTGTTTGTTCGCGGAGGGGAGGAAGCGGGGGTGGATGAACTCACACGGACACCAAAGACCCACTGAAGGGGTAACGGGGAAGAAATCCCGCGCAGTTTAACACCCTTCCGGGGAATGAACAAATTGGGTACACATTGTCACGGTGAGGACCAAAGGGACAATTGTCCAGGGCGGCTGGTCGCGCTGTTTGTTGTTTTGGAGGCTCGCACGTCGACTTGGACGCCTGAGCGGTGCTCGTGGATGGAGGGAGTGGCAGGGAGAGATAGAGAGAGAGGGGGAGGGGGAGTTCCTCCTCGAGTGTCGACACTTGGCCGGGAGCTCACTCGAGGATGGGAGAAGGAGAGAGACTCCTTGGGGAAGGGTCTCAGGGTGTCTTGATGGGGATGAGTGGGGCGGACAGAGCAGGGGACACTGACCCTGTTTACAGTGGTTTGATGAAGGCGGATGGGGACCGAGTCCTTCCACTTCGTGGTTTAGCTTCCACATTCGTGCGTCCACCGTGGAACCGACTTGGATACGATAAATTTCCATTCTCCGGGCTTTACATCTCCCTCGGGTGTTTTCTATGTGTTCCCTGGACGCGTGCTTGTATACCTCAGGGGTCTTCAAGGGTTTCCTGGCTCTAAGGGGGGATTTAGAATATTGCCTCAAAGCTCTAAATGTTGAATAAATGCTACTCGAATAAAATTATTTCTCATATGTACGATTCACTACCATTCATCTCATCTTTCCATAAATTTTCCCTGGATGCCAATAAAATTTTCCTAATTAAAACTATCAGAGTGAGAGAATGTTATGTTCTCAATGCTTAAAACTAAAGTTATTACTAAAAAAACCTGCATAAATGAATATTCGGACTGCCAAAGTTTTTGCAGCTACAAAAAATTAAAAAAATATTTTGATCACCTTACTCAACTGCTTGTGACTTATCCAAGCGATTAAATTTAATAATTTCTGCAAATTGAATATTACAGAGCTCTTCTTAGAGTGGTGAAAAACGAAGCTTGGCAATATTTTGATATCCTCTTTATATTAAATTTGAATATTAGGGAAAGAAAAGGCTTGAATTTTTCACTCATAACGTCTTTTGTATTTCGAATATTTTTGGTGTATTACACCATTCTAAAAAAAATATTAGAGCATGAAAAATAGTAGGAATAATAAAATATTTATTGTAAATTGGAACTATTTACTGATTTTACTATTGTGGCACATTTCTAATTCATCACCCCTGATTATGTACTGTAAAGAAGCGATAAACTAACAGAGGAGCAATTGAGGCATGATAGTCTCTTAAAGACTCCTTTGGAAATCAAATTATGATCAAAGTAGCTAAAACTGTAGGTAGGAGGCCCATAATAATGGAGTACCTTTGATTGAAAGGTTTAGAGTTGTTGCAAGGTGACAGGAAAGCATTGGGATCCGCTACTTCCCTTCGTCTCTGCGTCACGAAATATTTTTGAGTATCTCATTTATAGCTATTTCCCGCATTTTATACTTGCCACTGCCTTAGAATTTCATTGCCCTCATTTTTTCCTTATACGTAGCTTAAAGTGTATAGAATGACCACCAAGGGGAATTCTCAAATTACGGTATCGAGTTTATTATAAGCGTACGGGTATATATAATGTCTATGTCTTGTACTGCTTCAGATATTGAGAAGTAGTAGTATTTTTTATAGGGTACTTCGACGACCATGATCATTTCGCAACTCTTTCAGTCATAGAAAAACCCCATCATCAAAAAGTTATCCTTTTCACATATTAAGTATTTGAGTATACCAGATGTGTTGTAGTAGTATTTTGTTTACAGGGTCAATCGATGGTTGTCGTACTTTATCACCTCTTCACATCGTAGAAAAATCTATCTGGACAAACCCAAGGCCCACGCCCTGGGGGGGGGGATTCGAACCCGTGACCTTTGACTGATTCATAACATCACGAAGAATAAGGGGTTAAGAGAGATCGTGGTTCTCGCAATCACTTTGAGTAGTATTGGCATATGGAGCAAAAGATCGGTGCTGGATGCCTTGAATGCAGGTACTATCAGGAAAGGTGACCTCAAAGAACCGGCCAGCAGGGTAGCTGTGGGAGGGCTCATTTCTTTAAATATCTTTAATATAGGTACCAGCATCTGACCGGGATAGGATGATGTCCGAGGGTTGCCGCATAACCGAGATAGGTGGAATCAGGTGGTGGGACTTTTAGTGAGTATAGGCTACGGAAAGACCCCGGCCGATTCTTACAATTTCTAGGGTCACCACCTTCACTGAGAGTGCATAAACGCATTTCTCCCACCACCTCAAAAAAATAGCCAGCAAGCAAGATGCCCTCCAAGCTAACCCGGTCGGCTTCCAGATATTGAGTGGCGTGCAACGATCACATTGTTTACGCTTCAATTACTAAATTATGCACGCAATGCACCAGTGGGTAGATCAGAAAATTATAGTGTTTTTTTTAATTTAAATTTTTAAATTTAATTTTTTTTAACGTAAATTATTACTACAACATCTATTTCAGTTTAGTCTATTCCATATGTATCTTGGAAAGCATTACAGGATAAAAGTTACACGAAGTGAGATTTGTCCTTCCACCACATGTTACTACTTTTTTGAAATTGCCTTCCGTCCTGTGAAAGATCATTATTTTTCTAAAATACTTATATTAGATTACCGCCTTCAGTGTGTTGTTTCTCTATTTTCGCCCATATTTATAAAAGAATATCGGTAGTTTTTTCATTCATTTATGAATGGATAAATTATTTATCCAATTTTCAATAGGTTGTTCCTTTATTTCTATAACTTCAAACCAAGCAGGGTGAGTACATAAATTAAGTATTATACTACATAAAACGCAAATTGGATGAATAATTTTCTAGTGGATCTATCCAGAGAGGAATTTGAGAGATGATCATCGTCATTGTGCAAATCATAGAAAAGAGGATAAGTGGACAATGATATATTATTTTAGCTTCAGTTGAGATTATAATTGTAGAATTCGACGAGTGAAAATTATTATCCAAAGTATCTGACCAATGGATCCAATGATGTGCTATTATTCATTAAAAGTAAAAACCCTATTTTCTTTTTTATTTCAAAATCCTTATTTTCGCATTGCATTCTGTTAAGCTCGTTAACTTTCAGGTATAAATAATATTAATTACTCCAAAATCTTTGACTATTTAGCTGGGTCATCTATGGAATTTTTTTACAGAGTGTAATTTTAATTATTCATATATGCTATTAGTATTGGAATTTTGAGATATAAATAACATGAAACCTTTTATTTATGACATAAAAAATAAATGCTTACTATCGGGGAAAAAAGGCAGAGTGTCTATGCATTCGTTTAAATTGCCTAAGGCATACCAAAGAATCATATAACATATTATTTGTTGATTGTTTATTTTTCTACAAAATGCATTCCTGCTAAATAATTTGAAGGTAAATCTGTGGATACCAGTGTCACAGAAGTGAAGAAAAACGAACTAAATGACAAAACGGTTGTCTTCAATGTCTCGCAACGGCCTAAATAATAAAGAAGTCTCTTGAATCGATTTTTCATCAACAGAGCAGTATTTTAATATAAAATACACTTAAAAAATTACATTTAACAGTATTATTTATTTTTAAAATTCCCGGGAGCTAAATTTCATTTTCTGGAGTTTAGAAGAAATTTTAAATTCAAAATTACCTCCGAGCTTATTAATTCTTTTTTATTGCTGAACATCACTTTTTTTAATTTTCTGATAGTTGATTAGACTACTCAACAAGCTTCAGAGACATTTTTCATTATCTGTTACCTTGGAATTTCTATTTTTTTATATTTATTATATTTTTGCAAATATGTTCCTAATAATCTTGTTAATCTTATAAGCTATATTCCCTAACATGCCTGTAGCCTTTGTGGCCAGACTTTCTCTAATAAATTTGCCGTGTGGTAACTCCGAATTCGTCTTACGAGCACTACCGCACCTCTTCATGTAAAGTAAAATAGCAATTCTTTTCCTCCCTTTGCCTATATTACTCACGCATTTCACCTTATAGTACTTTCCTTAACATGCGATCATCCCAGAAAGCAATGCTTTTTAATATGAGGAAATAAAAATGCATTATATATAAGTTATATAACAAATTTTTATCGAAGAAATTAAATCTTCCCACTGACCATTGACTAAACGGATACGAATAACACACTAAACGACTTTTCACGAATTCTTCATCTACTTATGTTAGTACAAAAGTAGGCGTATATAACCAGCATGGCGTAGAAATTCAAGAAAAACCACTTGAATTAAACCGCAGGAGTAGAGGTAAAAAACATTAAGTCACAAATTTATTTAATGGACCAACTATTTTCTAGCGAGAAATATAAAACATTAAACCTGCCAAGATAGGTTTTGAAAATTACATGAGTATGGCCGCTGACCTCATGGAGGTCATTATTGAAATACAGTTACTCCTATTGACTACTGGAAAATTTCCTTATGTCATTGGGAAATTTAGATTCTCTAAAGGTGTCTCTGCCTCTTTGTTCATATTGCTAAAATACCTAAAATACAACATCATCCTGGGAATAATAACGCTATCTTCATTGATTAGTAAGCGTTATATTTCCACTGGAAAGAGTTACTTCTGTCTTTTTATAGTTTTAATCCTTTCGGCTATTAAACATGAGTCATCATTTCAGAAAGATGTCTATCAGTGAAACATAGGTGATGTCAAACTTAATATCTTTCGGGGAATTGGAGGTAAAACTTCACTGAGCATATAGTTAAGTTAAAAATCCACAAGCTATTTCAGTGCGACTAAAAGTATCAGAATGGTAAATTATGATGACGACAGTGGCAATTTTTTCGATGCAATTAAACAGAAAGTTTCGATAAGGACAATTACCCGTAAACTTCTATATATATATTTTTTTTTTCATGTTCAAACACTGTCATTCTTGATAATTAAGTGTATTTTTAACCTTTAATATTTTATTCATTAGGTGAGCCGAAAAAATAGTGCTTACTCGTCAACAAAGTGACCAGCGAAAGATTTGAAGGGAAAAGATTAAAAAACACACTTTCGGTATGAGACAAAAATGCATAAAATTATGTTGAAATAAAAATTAACAAACAAGGGCAGAGTCCAAGATTTCGAAATAATTTCCTATACATAAAATGTACACGGAAGAGTGTGACATTGCTCTAAAGTGATTAATCGCAACCGAATAATTTCAGAGGAGGAGACTGACAAAGCTTGCCTAAAGAGGATAAAGAACGAAAAGGACGAAAAGTGATGTCTATATGTTTCACTTAGCACTTACGTTCTTGCGCGCCTTATTTCAAAAGAGTTTTCAGCTCGAATTTAAGTGCCGGTTAATGGATTCCTTAAGCCAAACGCCTCTCGCATTACTTTATGAGACACGGTAGTGATGGAGAATGGAGGTGACGTGAAACTCTTTACTTTAGAATGTATATAAAACGACGCTTTCATTTAGACGAGAAAAAATTCATAAATTAAGATAAAAAGATATTTTAAGTAACTTATATTGCTTATTCACTAATTGTGTCCCTGTGAATGGACTACGGTTCCAAATTACTTGGGAAAAAATAAAATTAAAGTATAAGTTTTTAAAATTAATTTTTGCTCACTATCATAGATTTACACTACCTTTTCCACCTAGAGCGACATAAAAAATATAAATCCTCCTGTAGAAAACTTTGTACTAGGATTTTGACATTATTGAACAATTATGCGTCTTCCGTATTCAACAGTTAGGGATAACGTTTCCATAGTTGACCTAATAAGTATTTCAGACAAAAAGGTAATTGATGGAATTCATCTACGTCTAAGGGGAAGTTAAATATTTTCAGTAATACTCTGAAATTCAGAGTAGAGGTAAATTTTTTGGTGGTGATCAGAAAACTATGTTCGGAAAGATTGCACTCAGTTGAGAAAGTTTCCTGATTAGGGATAAGTATGCAGTTAGAACGGTTTTTATATAAGCTATTATGAACTACCGAAAGAGTTTATAATTCAGAAACTGAAGAAGAACTCATCCTTCTGCAGCTATGCAGTATTACCCGTTCTTTTCCTATGTATCTCATTGCCGACGCTCTAATACAGTGAATTGTGAAGTAGTGATTTTAGCTTAATGCAAAAGATAAATCATGGGACGCAGTTTGAAAATTATTGACGCAAAAATTACTCTTTTTTAGTAAAATTGTTTTATTCTAAGCTTAATAAAAAGTGTTTATGCCCTAGACCACGCGTGATCAGCATGGTATTTAATATTTTCCGTCAAAAAACACTTTTTGAATTTTCTTCAATTGAAGAACAGCTAAGAATAACTTTGATTAAGCGTCATTTCGAGCATTCAGGCACTAATTCCTAATTATCGTTTATTTCCACATTTATATGTACATATATGGAAATTACATTGTACAATTGGTATCCCTTGTCACACCTTCCCGGTGAATGTTTATAACTTTCCTATTTTTATTAAATTAAGCTCTTCATTGTTTTCAAGATCTTATTACTTTGTCTGATTAGGAATAGCTAACTAAATATGACATGATTGATGATTTATATGATGCGAAATATTATTGCGTATTAAAAAAATTAAAAATAACTCCCATGATAATGACGTATTCACTTTCGGAGTTTTACTAATTACCAATATGTTTTCTCACTCCTACATATGAATTTGTAGAAAAGGGAATTGCAAAATCCACCGTTATTGTTTTAAAAACCTCTCTTTTATTTTAAAATTATTTTTCGAGTATTCTTGTTAATATTATGGATAATATCAGAAATCACTCAAGTTAAATTGATTGAATAGAGCGAATTTTCCATTGATTGTTTGTATTGTGAACTGAAAATTTATTTTTATATTTTATAACTTAGGTTATCGCATCTATTGTTCCATTTTTGTTTACAATTCCGAAAGTCAAAAAAATATATTTTACTATCTTTTAGATGTAAATATAATATTCCAATTCCTACAGATAAGAAAAATTTGAAGGCCAATCAGCCAATATATCGTTGTTTCCGGTTATTTTGAAAACAATATGAAACACTGAAGTAAAAAAAGGCATCTTTTTGCATTTGGATACAAGATTATTTATAAATAGTAAGCTATGGTAGACATTTCTGCGTTTACAATTCTATTACTTTCTACATTTTTAATTAATGAGATTCTAGCGATTGCATCATGACTGGTCAAAAAATGCATCCATATATTAGAATAGTATATATATATATATCTGATAATCATTTTATAAAATAGATAAACTCCCAGTATTTAATATTTAGCTAACCATATTTAGTATATGCTATTAAATATGGGTTTACTGTTTCTCCGTATTTACCCTAAATGTGTTTCATATGTGCACTTTCTGAGGAATTAAAGTACATAATAGAAAAATCGTATTCCGTCAGGTATCTTATTCATCATAAAATACATGCTGGCAATGAAATAAGATGTCAGTTTTATAATAAATGCTCTACTCTTATTCGGTTGGATTCGGCTGGAAAAACAAACCCTGCTAATTGACAGGAAATGGACAAGCTGAATATCAAGCAGAATTAGTGATCGACGTGCCAATGGTCCAAGGTAAGGATTGAGTTGTCAAAATGCGTCCGAACGGGACAGCTTAGAGCGCCAAAGTCCGTTTGCGAAACTTTCAGCGCATTAGGTTCTCGACACCCTGGCGCAATGATTTCATCGCACGCCATGAAATACAATCTTCGCGCGTGACATCGACCTGATTACTACCCGCAGCCAGGAGACAATGGACTCGCCGGATATGAAGCGTGCCATCAAAATGAGCCGCGTCATCAAAACGCCGGGATAGGTGCTTAAAATCCTGAGTGGTTAAACTGGAGGACGACTATCCTTGAGCAGCGCTTTAAGCCCAAGCGCACGCCGGCCGACGGAGTCATAAGTTTCCCGGGCGATAATTATATTGGCGCTCTCGTTCAAACATCTTCCGACGGCGGTACCCACTCAGCAATGAGTATATAATCTCTTTCCTCAATCCTTTCATGCTCCTGGCGGGATTCGCTCCTATTCTCTCTCCGACCCGGAAGCGGCGATTCCATATCAGGCGTGTTCGAACGACTTAGGCTTCTTCGCCAATTCGGTTATTTTGTGTCCTGGATGAATTGGTCTGTGCCTCAGAGCTATCATCTAAATCCCTCAAGATTTGATCCCCAAGAGATTCGAGATGAGAATAAAGACGAGGAACGTAGGCAAAAAACGCTCGCCTTTTTTTCTTGCATCATTCTCCTCAAGGGAGCGTACGTTGCCATCTTTTTAATTCCTCCCTCCCCGTCCAACGCATGAATTGGAAAAACTTAAATGTGTCCTCTCAGTCTTTCTGTATACAATTTTTGATAATACCCCAAACCCCCTAAGAATTGATGAATTATATTACTTCGAATCTATAGTATGTCCTCCAGAAAAGGTTTTCTCCGGCATTTGCTCCGTACCCTTCGTTATAATGGTCATTCAAAATATAATGGATGAAGTTGTTTTTAGAAGGTGAAGCGGACATTGATAAATGGAGTGAGCATTGACATTTTGATATATAAAGGGTAAATTATTAACTTCCGAAGTTTGGTTTTAATATTATTTCATTTCGCTGGGAGTAGATTCTATTCTGAAATTTTCGTAAATTAACGGGTTAAAATTCTAACGAATGACTTTAATAATAAAATATCATACGGGATCACATTAATGTTTTCTTTCTACCAACATTGTCACATTTTTCTCTTGCACAAAACTACGTAAAAATATCTGTTATGATGGGAACAAACGTACCTCTAAAGTTTTGGCATATAATCGATTTTTTCAAATCACGAATCTTGATTACTTCCTGGAGAAGAAAACTTACGCGAATTTCATTTACAAGAGATTTATTCATGACTCGAGTTTCAGCAATTTATGACATCATCAGGTGAGAGTACAGAGTTTTAGTCAAATATATACTCAAGACGAGCCGGCGCGTTGGGACGCAGTGGCTTTCCCCAGCAATGCAACACATGTTAATCCCCCTCACTTCCCCCC
>WURS02274420.1:0-18952 GCA_011762765.2 Rhinocypha anisoptera
GGATGCGCAGTGGAATCATTTTCAAGTCCTTCCAACCACGTGTCCATTGTTTTCACAGTGCAAGCAACTGAGCAGATGTGGTACATGGCACGTAATACCAACACTTGAATAACATACTACTTTCCACTTCTAGACTTTTGGGCAATTGTCACTCAGAGCTAGATTAAATAATTACACACACAACACGTGATTTTTTTGCTTTGAAGCTTCCTATTCCAAAGTACTAACATAATGTGCACTGATTGGGTATACAGATGCCGCTGGAGTGAGAATCAATTTCAGTATGTACTTAAAAATGGTATCATTTAATATTCCCATTGGAAAATTGCTTATCCCTGACTGTAAAACGTGTGGTCATGGAGAATGTTCTTCATCATGATGGAAAAATCCCTAAATTGCTCCAACAGCAAGGTCAACGGATGGTCTTGGACTCACAAAGGGTGCCAGGACATATTTTATATATAGCCGGCATATATTTTGAATCTCGATGGCAATCTATCTCTTACTCAGTCCCCGGAGAAAAAAATTGGGAGTGACCTCCACAACTTGGATGCACCTCGTGGACGAGAATCTCACTCTTGTGAGTGGATGGGGGCAACTCACCCTTGATGGCTCCCCCCTGGAGTAATTCTTAAAGTGCGGATGGATTCTCATCTCCTCCTCCTGTATCCGGCCGGAGCATATCTCATGTAGGGTCAAGAGTCGAAGCGATGCGTCCACGGAAGAGGTGGATCCCTGGTGAGCATCGGTGAACACGAAAGGGAGTCCCTCCGCCGACGGGGAGGGACGATTGGCATCCTTCTTTGGTACGTCATCCGTGCCGCAACCTCCGTCGTCCAGCGGCACGATCTCCCCATTCCTTACGGTGAACCTCCTCTTCGGAGCACAATCGTACACTTTGGCCGCGACCTCCGCAGCAGGCCGCTTCCTTGGGGGGGGAACGGTCTTCTTGTCCCACGAGGACGATGATGACCCCTCGTCGATGACCGTGGGTGGGATATCGTCATCGAGACGCTCCTCCCTCCACTTCCTCCTCTTGCGACTCCTCCTCCCTGCCGCACTGGCCGGCGATGCGACGAGGTGACCAAACAACTCGCTCTCAATCTCCTTCAGATTGTTGATGGGGTGGCTGGGTGGACGCGGGTCCACCACCGAGGAGGCTGCCATCTTGCACGACAGGGCAAACTGCAGCAGCTTGGTGTGGTCGCTCTGCGGTTTCACGCAAAGGCCCAACTCCAACTCGTGCCTGCCTATGCCTTCATTTCTGCACGACAAAGAGGAGAGGATTTTCAGCACCATTTTGACACTGAGTGGAGTTTTAAGAGGACTGCACGGCAATGATGTTCCAACGAGCACTGCATCCACAATTCCCATAAAACAGAAATGCTACATAGACATATTTTTATACCAAATCATACATGAAGAACAATTTCAAAGTTATTTGGCAAAATTATTTGGCTGGATCGCAAAAGACAGACCAATATGAGTCTTATCGTCTCAACTGATGAGATTATCAAATTTATTTCTTTAGGCTACTCATTGCATGTACCATGGATATTAGGATACAAATATGTAATATTTTATATAAATTAAATAAAAATTAAAAATCACATTTTTGAAACGGACTAAAGATTATGAAATAATTTCTCTTATCCCCGTACAGATTTATAACCCCATACAGATTGTCCTGAAAATGTGTGATTGTGAATTTTAATAGTTTTGAATATAAATGTAAAATTTAAAAAGGTGGAGCACATACTACAGATAGTTGATGCATAAATAGTTCACCTAAGGCTCTGCGTGTGCTTTCTCAACACAGCAACCCCCAACACTCCCGACTATTATTGATTGCACCTTCCACCTCACACGGAAATATATGTTTATCTTTATTTATTTATATGGGTTTGTAAAGGTTATTACATATGATTGCATTGTCATTCAGTACTGAGTTATATTTAAAGTTTCAAGTCTTCAACTCATAGGGAAGGTAGTTTCAAATCGATTCCCAATTTCCACCCGAACAGACATCTAAAAAAACAGACATGAAAGCGAGTAAATAAAAACCTGATAAAAATATTGTAATTAATGACACAAGTAACAATTATTATAAAGTTACTACAGATGCCTAATAAGCTTTCCAAGCCCTAGTTGGTGATTCAGCCAAAGGACTGCAGACCTTGTCGAATGCTTTACAGGACCAGTGTCAGAGATTTGGGATGAAAATTAACATTAAGAAAAAGAAAGTAATGAGATTTTCGAGAAGTAGGTAGGCTAGGCTGAATATCAAGCTAGGAGGTAATAAATTAGAACAGGTAGAAAAGGTCAATTATTTGGGAAGCATTACAGAGGAAAATGGACGTAGTGTGTAATGACGAGAAAATGGATATTAGACAAAGAATTGCATTAGCACAAGAGGCCTTTGCAAAAAGGAAAGAGTTAATGAGAGGGACCCTAAATATAGATTTGAAGAAAAGATTAGTGAAAACCCTAATATGGAGCGTAGCATTATATGATCCGAAACCTGGTGCATGAGGAAGGATGATGAGCATAGATTGGAGTCTTTTGAGATGTGAGTTTGGCGACGGATGGAGAGAAGGTGAAGTGGACAGAGAGGAAAACAAATGAAGAAGTTTTGAGAATGGTAGGGGAGGAGAGGCGTTTGCTGTGAGAGATCCAAAAAAGACAGGAAAGGTGTATGGAAGGGGTACTCAGAGGCTATGGGTTGTTGAAGGTTGTAATGGAGGGTAGAATGTTGGGTAAGCGGGGTAGGGGTAGGAGGAGAATAGGGATTTTGGACAGAATGATAAGGGGTAGGAAGTATGCAGATATGAAGAGGGATTATAGTTAGATGTTATGCGGCCAACCTAGGGTCAGACTCATAAAAAACCTACCTTAACCGGTAGATTACCCTTCATCAATAAGCTTCAGAGATGCAGCTAAAGATGTTAAGTCTCTAAACCTGTTGGGTATTCATATAGATAGTACATAAATGGAATGCAGAATGGAATGCCAAATGGAAAACAGAATGCATATGTAAAAACAGATATTTAAAAAAATGTGATTAATAGAAATATTCTTCTAAACAGGTGCTAGGGAACAGGAGAATTTCAGTCAGATGTAAACTCACTAAACCAAAACTAAACAGTACACCAGACATTTAAGAGATGGCAGAAAGATAAATCCATGAATGATAGCATGCAGTCTGTGTACCAATATGTTTATGGAGAGCCAGTGGATGATGACAAAGTCTTTCCCAAAACATTTGTCACTAGTGATGGTCTTTCCTGTGACCTTATCAAAGGTTAAAACATGTGGACAGATTTATCCAGGATGTACCAAACCACCAACACCAATCCACCAGTAAAATCAAATGATTTCCAACATTTTGCAGGACTGTATTCCAAGAGTTTTTCAATGAGAATGTCAAAAAAAATTATCTAAGCAAGTATTAACTGTGAGTAGTTATCGACCATTACACCAATAGTATATGCGTAATGCAAGTTGTTGACAATTCGCTGATGAAGGAGACCTCTGATACACTGAGAACCTGCTCATCTGCAGCATATATCTCTCGAGAAATTGGTTTAAGTGATCAAATAAAGAGCCGGATAATAAGGAGTGTAAAATCATTAAGGGAATTCTTTGATCGATCAACAACAAAATTAACATTCATCAAAAAAAGTACAACAAGGAGGTGTACAGCAAAATGAGGAAGATCAAACAAATGATCCACAAAAGAAGCAGACTGATGAAAAAATCTTTGACATTGTCAATATGATACCCATGAAACAGTGATGCAGTGGTTTTGCAAATACCAAAGAAGGCCCTCAAACAGTGGAAATAAAACTTAAAGACACGGTTGAGAGAGATCTTTTTCACAAAAACATAATGAATAGAAGAGAGCGATGATAAGAAATAAACCAATATGAACAACCAAAAAGAATATCTATGAGGTCCTTGGATGGAGGAAGGAAAGCATGCTCATTCACAAAGAATGTACGAATATCCAGGGACAAAATAGAGCAAGCTTCACTCTGCCAATTGCGACAAGGCTTAATGTGGTCCACGTTGGTCCAGATTGGAATGAAATCATTATCTATAAAAGCATACCTTTTTTCAGCAGACTCCTCTGTGGTCTTTTGGTGAATCTTCTTCTGTATTTCCTCTAAAATCATCTTCACGGCTGAGATTTCCTTTTTCCTGTATTTCTCCTCAAAAAATCTTTCACCTCTCTCATAGTCAGACAGGAATTCAATTTCTTTTTCTGTCAGTCCCGATGACTTCAAATCTTCAAAGTGAGAAAGTTTCTTGGCAAGATCTTTGAAATCTGAGTAAGAAATTTGACCAGAGGTCAACTTGGTGATTGGAACGAATTCTGTGCAAGCCTCGAACTCCTTCCCCTCTTGTAATTGCCTGTGAATTGGTAATTATATTTATTATAAATAAATAAATTATTGCTGGGAACCTGGATCAGATGTTCATGACCAAACTAAATTGACCTCAGAAAAAGAATTTTAAGCATGCTCGTACACAAAAACATAAGATACTCACTCCTTCAAAGACACCTGTTTATTCAGCTGCTTTTGAACCATCTGCTTGATAAGACGTTCACCCTCGGATTCCAAGTATTCAGTTGGATTTTCATCTCCAATCGAGGCCAATTCATAGCCTCTTTCTCGGGAGGAGTGAACATAGGCCATTATGTCACTTCTGCTAGAACAAAGCCAAGGTAAAAATCAAATAAAAAGGAAAAATTAACAAAAAATGAGAATGAAACATTAAGTTTTTTTATGAGGATCATTTCAATTTTATTTTATCTCTGAATAATGACATCACTATTGTCCCTTCCAGCATTACAAAGAATATACTAAAACTCACTTTGATGCAAAAGTTCAGTGACAATTAACTTAGCAACTACTCCTGACTACTCAGGCAAGTGCTACATGTGACAAACTGTGTATGTCCAAATCTCTTGTTGCGTGTTTAATACCCATATTTCACAAAGCATTACTCACTGCCTTTTAATAGTCACATTTCCCCCTACAATTTTTTGAAAGCAGAAGAAAACTTTGAGATTTTTTTCAGGGTCATGAACAGCAGAATGTTGGGTAAGTAGGAAATGAACAGAAAACATTTAAATTTACTTTAAAAATAAATGAAGAATCTTAAGGAGATGTAGGAGTAAACAGTGAAATCATAAATATAGGTTTGAGAAAAAATATATGCTCACATCCATCAATAATTCACCTCACTGATTCCATTAAATTTATTTACAGATTGGTTTAATTAAATTATATCTATAAAGTGATATGCATGGGAGCTAAATTTAAGTCATGAAGCTGGATTGAAACAATTACCTAGCATCAAAAGTGTTATTTCAAATGGGTGAACAATGCCAAAGAATTGGTGGAGAAAATATAGGAAGGGAATATTGGTGCGAATTGATGAATCACTCTTTATGCAATGAAAAAATAATATAATCAATAATAATTCCTACTTGACAGTGGAACTGAATGGAGATATTTGTAGGGGAACAAATGTGATGTTTCAGCAATTAATCACAGATTGAAAGAAACTGTTTTACCTTCAATAAATAGATATTTAAACAAGGACAAAAATGTAAACTGATGAATGTAAAACATATGGAAACCTATTCAAATTAATAAACTATATTTATCTAACCACTAACCACAGCAATAATGGTTAATCCTTCAATTATCCATCCATACAAGCACCAAGGTATGTAATTACAAATATATTATCTATAAGTACGTAGAGTTAAAGTTGTAAAATAAAAGATACACAAATTAATGTAAAGATACGTTCATAATAATATATTTATATAAAGTAATTCCTAATACATGAATATCGATTTCTGTAATTGACTCCAACAATTATTAAGTCTATATGAAAAGAATCTTTTCATATCACTGCAGGAACAATTAAACATGTCCTATTCAGGTAAAATAAACAACTCAACTCAACTCAGGTAGTAATTACCGGATTGCAACATGTGTTTCATAGGGGTATTCTTAGAGTAATGATTTCTTTGATATTCCATAGATATTGGCCGCCACTTGTTAGAAAAATTGTATCGTAAAAGAAGAAAGGAACAAACTTGGTTTCTTCCCACGGTGAATGATCGCGAGGAAGACGTCGACAGTAGTGTTAAAGTGAGAAATTTTTTATATATGCTCTTACCTTTCGACAATTTTACTGTCAGGTTGTGCTTGATCTTGAAGATTTATCGAATTGGGTTAGGAACGAACTTTATGGAGAAGGATGCCAAGTAGCATTCGTCTTGTGGCGATATTACAAAAATATGAACATACTAAGTCTATCATCATTGCCCATATCCTAAAGCAATATTTACAAAAAATGTTATCTTCTCTTATAAATGACCGCTTTGGCAATGGTGTAAATATCACAAACGAAACTCACAACGTTCCAGATACAAATCGAGATTATTGTTTACCTAGAAAACTTCAGAAATGTGGATACTATTCTTTTTAAGAAAATATTGAGCATGCGATCAACAGATCTTAAAAAAACGCACTACACAGATTTTTCATTGAGATTCTCCAATAAAACATACCGATTACACTTGTAGTAAACACAACCCGACTAGAAGATCCTTCAAATATTTTATATCTTCTCATATAAAGTGAGGGAGAACGGGAGAACTTACGGGACATGACCGACGTTTGTTTTAGCGGTCCCTTCAAGCATAAAATTTATTGTGTAATATAGGTTCAATGAGAAATCCATGGCCGTGGTAGTCAGCTTGACCGATTATTATTAAAACATTTATTTGAAAATTTTCGTGCATATGAAGAATTAACCAGAAACATAATCAAATTTAATTATACAATCGTTTTGTTAGAAAGTCTAACCGTGAGAGGTATAAATGTCTCCGCTTTTGTCGAGATGTATAAATGCCTTCAATTATTAAGGGATTATTCAGGCTATGTCTTGATAAGATTATGAAGTTATGGAAAAGTAATTTGTAACTAATGAACCGTCAATGAAAATTTGTAATGTATTGAATGAAAATAACGTGTATTAATCAAGATAAAATAGATAAGAATGCCTGAGATATTATATTTTGTTTTAATGTTACGCCTCTATGTCTGTTGATTTAATCTTTTCCGTCTACCTCCCCGTAATATGCTAAGTTATTATGTACACAAAAATAAGTATTTTATACTTCAAGCACTAAATTGAGTGAGAGATTCCAAGAGGAAGTGGCTACACAGTGTACTGAATACCCTTGTATGTAAAAGATCAATACCTTTGTAATATTATTTATTGCCCAATCACACCTGGCAAATATGCCTTGGTGAATTTAAAGGCTTCACCCATTCCATAATGCATTATGAAACTTAAGAGTCACCAATTTTCCTCAAGAGGTTGTTCTTTACACATAATCGATGAAAAGTCTCTGAATTTACCTTTCTGTTGGCTCTTTTTCCAGTTCAATTTGTTCGCATTTTTTTCACGTATAAAGTATATCGGACATGACTTAAAGTTTAGTTATGAAAATTTAGAAATGGGAGAGGTCCAAGAGAAATTGAACAAACAACAAAAATGAAAATATATCACTTGTTCATGTGGGGTATTTTTATCTGGTACTTCCTCATTCTATCCACTGCCACTATAAATTCTTCTCCTGTGCAGTATGAGGCATACTACATCCTCATAATCATGTCCCAGAAGCTGTTCGACAAATCTAAATAAATTAATAAAATGGAAGTTTCTGACTGACTAGGGTAGCACCCTCACTTGCTAACACAACAGTTAGAGGATTCAACTCCCACCTAGGGCATGGGAGTTATCTTGGTGCAAATTGGATTTTTCTTTGGTATGAAGTTCTAAATGTCCACAGCTGTCAATGCACCCTATAAATACTGATACTACTGGTGTTGTCCTTATACATGCTTTCGAATATGTTGAGAGAATTAATTACTCTAATTAATTATTAAGTCTTGGCATGGATATGTAATAGGTAGTATTTTTTCTTTGCTATTATAATTCATTTTACATTCATGCATGGATAAATTGAGTTTAATAAAGTTAATTAATTAACTTCTGCAAAATGTAATTTCATACATTTTTTATTTAACATACTCAAGCATTTCTGAAGAATTGATTTTTCTTTTATTATTTTTCTTCATCGAATCATGCCTACTAAATTGAGTGAATTTTACATATACATATTTGGCACAAATGTATGTTAAACTTTTTTCTATCATATTGCTGAACTAGTTGAAATGTTCAGCATTATCATATCAGCATATCACTGAAATTAGTTTAAGCAGGTAATGATGGTAAATGAAACATGATAACTTGCTTAATGACTTTCTTTATACTCTTTTAAATACATGTCCATTTTTTTGGATTGCCTGTAGCATTTAAATATTTTTTTTTCATACAAGTGGATTTGAAAAAGATAGAATCACTCAATCATAAGGTTAAGTCATAGACTAAAGAATAATAGTACTCTTTAGTCTATGGTTAAGGTCACAGAGACAAAAGATTTGCATGGATTTTAAAAGGAACATTTTATTTTTTGGAAATTTGTAATTTTGTCACAAATTATAATATATTTTTGATTTTCAGGCATTCTTGCAATAGGTGAATTCTCAGGAATAGGGGAAGACAGGTTTATTTTGTTTATAATGAAATGTGAACACATTAATTTTTAACCTCTTTTTGCATAATTCACTGTTATTTAGCAAACATCTGATCAAAGGGAGGCACAATGCAATTGAGAGGTTGGGGTTAGGCTTTGGCAAAACAAGTCAGATGATCAGTGATGTCGCATTGAGAAATGCTTTGGGTGTATCTGATGGCAGAAGGCCTTGAAGTTTGGAAGAGCAATCCTGGCCAGCGAACGTCTGAAGATGTAGAATGATGCTGCAAGTGAAATCAAAAGAAGAGTTGGACCGATGGGAGGAGTATACTGCTGCAGTAGTGACCACTCCAGATTTACATGAGGAACCTCTTCATTCTCAGGCTCTGTGACCCACACCTCTTCTTGTGGTATCAATCCTTCAGCATGTAGAACCTATGAAGAATATAGGGAGAGGACTGAATATATTTTTCCCACAGATGATAACATTTCTCATTTGCATATATATTATATACAAATGAGAAATATCATCATTAGTTAGTTGAAGTCCATAATTAGTTTTTTATAGTATTCAAAGACAGAAACTGTGCCACTTCAAAGAGAAATAAAGTAAAGCCCTCGGCAGAACTTTAATACTTATGTGTATTGGTTAATGCCAAACATTTTCTTCCACTAAAACAATTAAACAGTAAGCTAGCTATTGCATATTTTGATGGACTATTAGAGATCATAGTGGATATTCAACTACATTAAGTTCACATGAGTAATTTAAAAAATAAATCTTTTTAGACACCCTTTAAGTAGCTAAAAATCAGTTTAAATATAATAGGAATAAAAGCTTTTGTTGGTATTTAAAGAATTCAGGAACAAAATGCATGATGCAGGGGTTTACAAACACCATTATACCATAAATTGTAAAGCTACTTTTAAAAGTTGTAGAGTAATTGAACACTTAGAAATTTAACTTGCTGCTAAAACATGAAAAATGTGTCTTACAATGTCCATCACAATGAACTTTGCAGAACTAGAGTACAATACCTGAAATGTGCTTGCAGCAGAAGGGCTAGGTATATTCAGACATACCTAATGAGTTACACACTAAAAGCAAAGAACAACTGTATGAATTGTCAAATTTTCCATTTTATAATGTTTGATAAAAAAGGAAAGCATAACCATGCATGGATATGACAGAATTACTTCATCGTGAAGGAATCCCACAAAGTTTCACTGGATAATGTTATGAGGTTGGTTCTGTGAATGGTGAACATTCATATGAAAACTGTCGCTTATCAGTGGGCAATAATAACAGGGCCATGACATGATACATGTATCTCATGTCTTTAATACCTGTCGTGCAGCTCGTTCCCCAGACTCAACAGCTCCACTGAGGTATCCAGTCCACACGGATGCAGTCTCTGTACCGGCAAAATAAATACGTGCACAAGCTGCTGGTGGTAGGGGCAGTGGCTCTCTCAATGCTTCCCCATAGTGTGTCAGGACACCAGGAGGGTAGTAACTTGTGTAGCAGCCTCCAATGTACTGTTCAGCAGCCCATATTTTGTCAACATAATGTGCAGGCTGGAACAGTTGGAAGAATTCATCAGTGGTAACTTTCAGAAAAGCAATTCAGAACAATGTGAAATAATGCCTTCAATTCATCCCTAATCCAGTGAGGGGTTTATCTTTTAGATAATGAAACTGAGAATGATATTAATTTTGTATAGGATTGTGCCTCACATAGTATATCTTTACAGCAATTCCGTCATTCATATATTTATTTATTTTTAAAAAAATTTATAGGGTGCTTCAATGGCTATGGTCATTTCGCACTTATTATATGTGTTTATTTCAATGAGTATATTAAGTGAAATTTATTACATTCCACTATACTTTGGCTTCAAACATAAATGGACATGGAAGTGCTTCTATCTTTGAGGAATTTCATGGAAACCAGTCCATATTAGGAATCTCAAAATGATATTATTCCTCAAAACAATTCTTCAAGAGTGGAAATTACATCTACATATTCAGTAAGAATTACATTCCTCTTTGGATGTGTTAGCTATTAAGAAAACAAGAAATTTTTAGTTAACATTATATCTATTATTTGTGTATCTATAAGGTAATTTGAATCCATTATTTAATAAATAAATTTTGCACCCACAAGACTAGAACTGGTAACCCTCTGCTCCATAGTTCAGCTCGTTACCTCTAAGCTACCTCGACCACAATTTTCAATAATCTCATTTTGAGTAAATTATCACCTCAGTCATTTTAGATAATCTCAAAATGTACAATGTTTTGTTTAAGGTAGAGTATGAAAAGGCAATTTCTTGTAAGTGTAATTTTTTCTTTAGAAATTCTACAACAGAAAATTCATTGTCTCCATTGATGAGATGATTACACATTTTATATGTAGCTTACCTTTGTCTATATTTATATTGGGAAACCAATCTGTTTAAATTTCATGCAAACTAGTATCAGAATGGATTTGTTAAATAGAATTTGACTGCCACTTGCATACCTTCAAGGCTTCAGGACATCCATACATTCGAGCCAAGGAAGCACACACTGCATCTCTCCTTGCTTCCAAACTTAGCTGGTACAATTCCAATGCACGCTTTGAGTAAATGAAGCAGATGAGCCCTGGCAGAAGTCCTGGAACGCCTGCATCTTTAATGTCTTCTGCTGCGTTTCCAACAACCTCAAAATCATCATGACAAGTCACCATTCCATTCAGTCCTAAGAATTCCAAATAGAGGAGAGGTTATATAATTGATGAATTTTAATCCTCTGCTTTGCATTTGATGCAATTACTGATGTGCCATATGCAATTACTAAGTATATTACCCTGAGTAACTAATTCTGCATGTTGTTATGTAATTAGGTCAATGGCATCCATTGGCTTTCTTTACTGGCTTAAATTCCAAGCATATCTTAAAATTAGTACTGAGCCATTGTTTCCCTAGCCCACAGTGGGTAGCAGTGTCACATGACCCTTAACCCTTATTTTTCTGCTGTGCTATATACATCCTTCCTCCCCTAAACATTTCCCATAATTTATGAGAAATAATAATCTCACATTTTGTCACAAATCTGCAGAATTTGTCCATATATGGTTGTAATCTTGGAATTTTTTTAGCTCAAACTCCTTAAAGAGGAATATCTGAATTTATTTACCAATATAATACAATTTTAACAAATATTAGTAGGCTCATTGGTATAATATAGTGCATGTTATACAATGAATAATGACCTTTTTCCACCCAAAATGCATGATTGTAGAATACTAGGCATTTCACCACAGTTCCCATTGGTATTCGTTGTATGAGCTGTTGCCTTAAAGGTGGAAGTGGTGGGTTGAAATGAATCTTCATCTGAAAATGTGAGGGTCTGTAATTATTAATCTTTAATATCAATTCACATGGAGAATAAGTATTTGAAACCTAGATAGGCTGCATTTAAGGCTAACTTTATCAGTGCATTTTAAAGTGGGCAAATAGTTTGCCTATCCACAAATATAGAGGTATTAGGATAAGTCTATGGTAACAGGCAAAGCTATTGAATAGATAAGGGAGATTTTCAGATTTATTTGAACCACCACCAAATCCTTACATTTTTCTTTGATTTAGGGTTTTATTGGTGTGGCTTGATGTAGATAATATGAGCATGACATGAGAAAATGATGAAGATTTTGATCAGCATTCTCTCCCAAAAAGCTCCTCAGTATTCTCAACGAAACTGCCATTCTTTCACTAGTTATTTAAAACATAAAAGAATAGTTCATCAAGAAAGTTACTTAGTAAAGAGGTTATTAGGAAATAAAAAACAATATGTGTCATTTTTAACTAGACAGTGTCAATAAAACCATCCAAAATTCATAAAATCAGGAAATGTGAGCAATGAAAATTTCAGTGTTATGTAATATATTATGGCTCATTTTAAAGTTCTTGTTATCTATTTATACCATATAATTAATTTTATTTTACCTTCATTTCTGAGATTACAGTATTTGAACATATTTCATTGGTTTAAAGTAAGATATTTTCCATTAAAAACATGCTTAGAGATGAATGATCAAATGTCTTTACAGAGAAGACAAAGTTTTAGAAACATACCTGGACACAAGGTGGCATGGCTAGAATTACATGTGAGCCTTTATATTCTTTGCCTGAGAGAGTGGCAATGGTAACAGAACCATCGACTGAGCCATCATAAGTAATTTGAGCCACTGGATCATTCAGCTTCACTCGCTCTGCAACAAGAAAAAGTAAGGTATTAACTTTCAGAGTGGAGTACACTCAATAGGAATGTAACATAATGCCACGAATCAAAAGTAAAACTACCTTCCAGTTCAAATTAAAGGTTTAATAGTGGAACATGCTTGCCTGATGGATCTGATCCGATTTTTAAACTGCTTATGAAAACAAACATAGACAACGATGCAATTTTATATATTATTTATTTCAGTGATCACTATTATACTTATTTTGCTTGTTTCATTACCCTATTGGCTTATCAGTAGCTATCATAGATCTGCCTCTGAATTACAACTTAGCAAATGTACTCACCTCCCAATGATTCTGCTATGCGCAAAGATATCTGCTGAGTACCCCCAATGATCTTGCGCTCTTGTGCTCCACCATTAATATACCAAAGACGAAGTAGGCTGTCACCCTGCTTCATGTACCACAGGTAAAACAGAAGAGACATCTGATATGACTCAGCTGTGTTGTTGAGACAACACAGTGATTTCAAAAACTCAGCAGCATCCCTAGAAGATAGGTGATTTACTTGATCACTATATGTTGGAAAAACATGAGCTGTGTGTAATAATAAGAATATTTTACATTGATTTACATTCAACCTCGAATAGCTAAATTGCTTTTATTATTTTATGCCTTGCCTACATTTGTTTGAAATGCCAGGTGACATTAGAGAGTTCAGTTTGCTGATATCATTTTTGACTTTTCTAATTACACACAGTGAAACCTGTCTTATGCTGTCACCACTCAGTCCACCGAAGGCTGCTGAAGGTGGTGACGGCTAAAAGGAGGGGGAAATTTCTCATGGATCATATGAGAAAAAGGTTCCGGAACAAAGTGGTTACTTAAGGAGGTGAATACTGAATAAAGGTGACCATTGAGGCAGGTTTCACTGTATATCTAAACTTAAACATCAATATGTAAACAAACACCAGGCCAAAAAAAAGCAATTCTCCATGCAATCAACTGAAAAAAGAATGGCAGATATCATTGTCAAAATGACCTTGGCTGTCAGCACACTCTAAAACTTAAAACTACTTAATGATATCATTGTCTAAGAACGTGATTCATACTGATTCGCAGGATGTCTGTACAAGAAAACATTACTTCATCTAATTTAGAAGATCTCAGTATTCCTTGTAAATTAGAGAATTAGTGGATATTATTTATTGAGAAATTTATTACTTGGTCCAGCATGTTTTATCCATAAACTCCTGAACTGTTATTTGATCCCAGTCCTCAGCATTACGTGCTTTCCATGGTTCCCTGACAGGAATGGTTGCAGCCATGTCATCCATCTTCTTAGTCACATAATGCACATCCCAGCTGGCTATTGGGTTACTCCACCAGAATTTTGGCCATGTACTTTGATAGCGGCATGATTTCCCCTGAAAATTGGTGTTGTTTAGGCACACACAATTATGCATTACTGCTATCAAAATATTCATAATAAATATTTTGATTCAAAGATGAAATATTCAAAATATGAGGAAATTAAATTCGTAGATGCAGTTAGGAATTTTAGCTGAAAAATTTACTTTTGGTTAGTTGAACCGTCCATAGGTCTACCATAATATGTTTCTCATAATCCTTTTTTAGTTCATTAGTAAACACACAGTTTCTTTTTGGCATTTCGGATATGTACAATAGTAATTTAGTGTACAGTACAAAATAATTGGAAACACGGACTGACAATCTGAACTTAACTAAGATAGAACATGAGCAAAAATTACAAGGCCAGAATAAATTTCAGTGCTTCCAATTTAATTGAAACAAAATATCTAAAACGAAGTAAACATGTCTGCATGTCATAGGGTACATGCTATTATAAATTATGTGAAAAAATACCCAGATGAAAAACATAAAATATCCAAATTCATTAGGCCACAAGTTATCTATTACGGGGGAAACATCCAGGCAATATTAAAAGTATTTAGATATATGTAGGTACAAAACATTTGCATTGGCAACAATGAGGGTAACAACGGGGATATTTTTACTGGAAAATGGCCATTATATTTGAGGCTTCATTTTTAATTGTTGTACAGTAGAAGTCCGCTTTAGCGAGTATGGCTAATAACGAGAGTATCGCTATAGCGAGTGATCTTTTTGCGTTGGTTGTTCCACGCGTATAGGGAGCTCCTCCGGTTATTACGAGTGGCCATAACGGCACTATCGCTATAGCGAGTAGATTTAACAGTAATGATGTTCGGGTTGTATAACTCGCAGGATTCGAACACGCATTACATTGTCATGCCTCGCGAATCTACATTGTAAGGAAGGCTTTAAGAGAGACTTTCTGGTTAATTTACGAGAGGAGACTGTGATTTTATGCCACAGACTTTCCTGGGTAATGACTCAACAACTTATCTTGGAATATGAGCTCCAGTCTTTCATTTCCTGGTGCTATTTCGTCCTTATAGCCGATCGATCGGAGTAGAAAAAAACATGAGCGGTGAGCTAGACTTGTAGACAATGCAGGAAAAGGTATTAGTTGAAGGTCAGACTGGGAGGGAGAGACTACCAATTAACAGGAGATCCACTTTTCAGATCCATTTTTCATCAACAAGCAAGAGAAGGGATTAGTTGAAAGTCAGAGGGGGGAGCAAACAAAGAAGGGGGAATCTACTTTTCACCAGCTCTAACCAGAGTGAAGTAGATCCCATCGGGTGGTCCCATTTGTCTGTGTTGACCTTAGCAGGACGGCAAATCTCTCGACCCTCCTCTTATTAATGAATCGTAATTGTTTCCCGTAGGTCATACCTTATCTATGATTGTTCATGAAACGTTGCCAAAGATACTACGATGCGTGACGTACATTAGTTACGAGTGCGTGAGTTTTGGTGACAATATTTTAAAATCTTTTCAATGAAACGATCTTTTCAATGCATTTGCGGATGGACTGATACAACTACTTCATTGCTCATTTTCGCCCACTTTTGGGTTCGTAATAAAGAGGTGAATTTAAATGACCGTCGGCTATAACAAGTGTGCGTTATAACGAGAGATTTTTCGTCATTTATCTGCTTTCGTTTCAGAGGACTTCTACTGTATATTAGACACTTAAAATTTTATCGAATAACTGGCACAAACCGACCAGAACACAGGGACCACATCATGAAACAGGGTATAGTCCCAGTCAAAGACGGGGATGTCTGGCAAGTCTAGTCACACCCATTAGTTGAAAATTTTAGGCACAGAATATTAACTTGTGTATTAAACCAGTTTTGAATTCTAAGGATCAAATATAGTTACGAAACTGATCTCCAGACAAATTTGTTCAACCAGAATTGTATAAATTTGTCTCCACCCAAATAAAAAAAACTTCTAATATGAAAATACGATAGGCATTGATCCATGGACTGACACTTTAATAAGTACTGGGCTATATCATAGCCACAATGTCGAGATATAACTTCACTTTAAGAAACAGAAAATATGGAATTCTTTTCCCTAACATGTTTTCTGGTTCTGGGTGTATATGTACGTTTGAATTTATCCTGTGAATGACATTTTCATATGCCAGCTGATCTTAAAGTATTCCCCCAACACTGTGTAGTTTAACATTATTGACCTCAATAACTTTCTAATACTTCCTGATAGAGGAGAATCATTAGGCTGTCGGCTCCTCTCGTTCTACTGAAAAGAGATATTTGGCAACCAAGGCCAGTTCATTTTCTACATTATAGATAGAAGTTGAAGAGGGGAGTTTCTTAATAGCCCTTCTCGGACACGACTCTGCCAAGTAATGTCAGATTTCGTGATATGTTGGGACTTGTTTTCAGATTTCAAATATGTTATGCTTCATTTAAAAAATAAGTCGAGCGAGTATGTGTTTCCATATTAATTCCATCAAATTGAACAATTGAAATTTTTTGAGAAAACAGAATTTTTTTCATTAGCGTATATTCTCGCGAGTAGTGAAACCCCAGATCTCTCTGTGAAAATATCCCTGAACGTGTGCTATGTATGGTTTGACCTTTGCTCCCTGTAATCGAGAAGCACAGATTTCTGAGTTTTTTCGAGTTAAAAAAATAGAAAAAAAACAACATTCTTGATCGATTTCTTACTTTTCTGAAGTCTTCTGGTTTCTGAAATCATGATAATATTATCATTCCCGACGGAGGACCTGAGTTCAAGTCCCGGTGGCGTACAGTGGAGTAAAATGGCACTTTTATTTTTCAAAATCGTAGAACTTTTGATTGAATAAGGATATTGAAATAAAACTTTTTTTTTATTCAAAAGCCAAACTCCAAAAAATACAGAAAAATAATTAAAAGGGTTTAATTTATTATTAAAGGACGAAAAAATGTAGGGAACGAAAATTGTTGTGTAATTATTAATTTAGACCACGTTTATTGAGCGTAAAAAGTTTTTTTGGAAATATTAAAGTTTATAATATTACTTTTTCGATTAAATATTAATATTAAAGCAGAAGAAATAGTATAAATTTTATTATCTAACGACATTTCTCTTCTGACAAATGAAATAACTTAGGAAATACTGACTGTAGATAAAATTTAAAACCAGAATTGTATTTTTTATAAATAAACAAAAAAAGTATTAATGTATTTACAAAATAAATAGTTCAGCCGTAAATTGACACCGTATTTTATTACGTATCGTATCATAAACGTTTATATTTCCAATAAAATCTTTTTAGGCTAAATAAATGCGGTCTAAATTAATAATTGCACAAACATTTTCATTCCGCATATTTTTTCATGCTTTCATTAAAAAATTAAATCTTTTAAATTACTTTTCCTGTATTTTTTTGAAATTTTGCCTTTCAAGTAGAAAAATAAAAGTACCATTATACCCCACTGCGTGGCGCCTCTAAACCGCTTCCTTCTTTTCCTCCCCCAGTCGATCAGATTCGTAGAGTTCAAATAGGCACGAATGGTCCTGTTTTACGTAAGAAACATCCTGACTCGGTCAACAGTCTATATTTTCTGCCGTAAAGAACACTCCTCTCCGTGGTCCCAGCATTTGACTTACGCCTTTTGGGATGTCCGACACACTCTGAATAAATCGTGGATTGTATCGAATTCCGCCCGTTTCCATAGCAGCCACTTTATCTCATGTCAACTTAAGCCTTTTAGGTTTACCATCCACTATGTCTTGTCTCGAAGAGTGCCCTTAGAAATCGCCAACAATGTCATACTGTTAGATTCATCTCATTTGGGAAACTCGTATGTGCCAGACAGGATAAGTAGGTGTAGCTGATGTAGAATAAAGGAGTGCCAGTGAGTCAGGCGTGGGAGCAAAGGTTTCCTGTCCGTTGTCTCCCCTGCTTTTTAATGTGTCCGTAATGGTGAGAGAGATGGGAGGCAGGATTGAACGCTTGCGGTGAAGCAAGTCATTCAGGTATGCGCGGATGGATGAAGCGCGCTTGTAAGGAACTCGAGTCAAGAGTCCTAATAAGTCGCAGCTGAATGCGGTACAGCAGGGGGCTTACGGAATGAGATTGAAACATATGGAAAAGGAAGTAAACCCATTATCACTAAATAGAAGGTCAAATTTAAACAGCAAAGTGGAGGAGCATATTTACTACGGATGTTACCTGACTTTCACTTTTTATAGGTAAAAAAATAAAATTAATCGGAGAGATTTATTTAAACCCTAGAGGAATTAGGGTGGACAGCCTTTAGGCAGGGGTTACCATCGGCTAAAGGAAACTGCAAGGCGGGGAATGTTTTCAACTTGATTCTTTTCGGCATGACCATGTCGGTGAATCATCCCGGTTGTTTGCCTGCCGCCTGGTCTGACAATTGTCTCACACGCCGCCGTCGTAGAAAGTACACAAGGCACTGTCATTCTCACCCCTTTTACTCCCCAAAGAGACCCCCAAAAGACCCCCATATCCAGTACCAATTGACAGATGCCCCTGACCCGTGCCCCCGGCGGAAGATCAAGAGAGAGAGAGAGAGGTGTAGGAATAGTCCAGTGCACTTAGACATTTAGACGAAAAAAAATGACACCTCTCTAATTTTTTGTGTACACCAAGATAAAAGGGTTATGAATATATATAGGCAGTTTCGGACACGCCCCTATC
>WURS02274635.1:0-18949 GCA_011762765.2 Rhinocypha anisoptera
GCTTGGAATAAAATTTTGTGGTTAACAGTATCCAAGGCTTTCCTTAGGTCTAGAAACACTCCAGCCACTTTCATTTTTTGGCCATGTGCATATTGTAAATTTAAAATAGTCTATTATTGCATTATCTGTACATGATCCATAATCTGTAAACCCATACTGCCTTTAATTAAAAGTAATAGGTTCTTTTGAAAAAGTTGAGTAATCTTACTTTAACGGCATTTTCTAATACTTTGCTAATATGTAGTAGACGAAACAGAAATAGGTTTACAATTGGACATTTCTTTGTTATCCCCACTTCTTTTGTAAATAGGTTTCACTTATGCTACTTTGCACTGAGGTGGGATTTTTCCACATTATATGGACGGGTTTATGATTTTTACAACGATTGGGCTTAAATTGTTAACATTTTTTTAGTGAAGTATTAGAAAGGGGTTCATCAGTTGAGCTTTTCATTTTTATTTTCATTTGTTGGTGGGATAAAGGTATAAGGAATTAGGTGGCCTGATGTGATTGGTATACATTCATTGTAGGCATATTATCTGTAGTGTGTGTAGCTATTGAGATAAAGTAGCTAGTAAAATGTTAAATATTTCACACTTGTTTGAAATAATAGATTTCATCTTTCTTCAGTGCGTTACTGTGTTCATTTACATGTGAATTCGAGTTTGTCAGTATTTCATTGTTTTCCATCATTTTCTTGGTTCTTTCTTAACATTGGCAAATTTAAAAAAATAATATTCACATTTAAATTTTATTTTAAATTTAGTATATAGATTAACAGCTCTTTGGTATTCACTACAGATACTATTGTTATTAGGATATTTAAGTTTCAACTTGTGTAGTTTCTCTTTTTCTGCAATTCTGTTAGTTTTATTGACCCATGAGAAATTTGTTTAATTAATGTTACTTATGTTTTTCTTTGGAAATGCTTCCGAAATAACCATCAGTCCAGCATTTACATATTCAATAACTTTCAGGTACATTACATTAACATCAGTGGAGCCACAGTTAAAGTTATTTATAAAAAACAGTCATGATAAATGGTTTTTTTAGTTATCTTAAAGCTAGGTGATTGTAAAGGAGTTAATTTCCTGTGGATTTTCATTGCCAACAGATTGTGGTTACTATTTATACTATGAATTTTATATTCATTTTTCAGATTATTAACTAGATTATTATCAATGATAGATTGACAGCTATCGCCAACCCTTGTAGGAAGTAATGCATTGCATGGGTGAAAATGATAGCAGTGCAGGATATTTTTATACTCTTTTAGTGTTTTACTTTATTGCAATAAATTTGTTGAATTCACCAACCAGAATACTGTTGGAAAGATAAACCTTAAGAATTGCTTCTATATCACTCATACAATTTATAAATGGCTATTTTATGGGTTGTTAGATACAATTATTTCTGTTTTCAATATTTTTTTTATTTCTGGATTCCAGTGTATTATAACAAATAGCTCCACCCCTTTTATTAGATTTAGTTACATGATAACTATTAAAACCAGTTAATTGGAAAAAATGTTGTTTGGCATAATCCAGGTTTCTATTATTAACCAGATTTTGATTTTATGAATAAATTTCAACACTTCAAATACCAGCATCTGTTGGATGCTAAGCCAATTTAGCATGCCCAAGCATAACATAAACCTTGGTAAACCTATCACATTTGAAGATGATTCTCATTGTTCAATTTCCAAAGCCTTTAACCTCTGTACACCATAGCCTTTCATCATGAATAACATAGTCTGACAGTATTGATAGAGTGACAATTATTCTTACAAGTATAATCAACATGTTCATCAAATCCTAATTTTCTATCGATAATAATTCCAAGGTATTTGATACTTGCAGTGTAATTCACCACTTCTTCATCAATGAAAATTTGCATTTTCCTTCGAACAGCAAATCAATATTTATCTCAAGAATTAATTTTCTTTGACTAGTTAAAACTTATTTTTACTTTAGTTACAAAAAACCATTGACCAAGTAGGATCAAATTGTCATTCAAACTGTCTATAATGCATTTACTTCAGTACTGTGACAGTATATCACATTATCATCACAAATAAGTGATACAACATTCTCAATGCATTTTCTACATCATTTATATATAATATAAACATCAAGGGCCCTAATAAACTTAAGTGAGTAATTAATTAAGAACTAATTGATATATAAGAATGCATAATTTATTATAGAAATTTAAAAAAATAGTTTGATGTTAAAGCAAAAAGTGATGACTATTATATTACTGGCTATATTCTGGCTATTTACATTACCCTAAATAATTTTCATTTCATGATATATCCCAACATCCACTCTTCGTAGAACTTCATTAGTTAATCACTCTGATTTTCAGTATTCTTTTGAATGCTGATTTTTTTGTGAATATAGTCCTCTGCAGCAGTTTATATTTCAATTAACTTTTTCTATGTATACATGGAGGATAATTGTGCAAATCTTTGCAATTAATTTTTTAATTATTCCACTATTCCTCCAGCATGGCTTGTAAATCACAATTGACTGCTCTGTACAGTATACAGTCTGTGATTTTAACCTTTTCATATAATGATGACACACCCATATCTCGTCTATTTTAGTAGCATTTTTCTTGTTTCAAATCCATTAACATAGTTTATATCTGTTGATCCTTTTCTGCATCCTCTTTCTTATGAGAAGCCTAAGGGCCAAAATAGGTTCTCTTGCACCTGGAGTCGACCTGAATCCAAATTTTTGTCCATCGAGGAATTCTATAGGTTCTCATGAAAATCTTTGATCCATGCCCTATTAGGCTAATATTGTAGTTGCCACTGTCAATTGCATTATTTTTGGGGTAGGGCACAGTGATATTCCTTTGATAATTGTATTTTCATGAAAAAAAATAAAATGCATTATCCTGTACAATTTTATGCAATAGGTACATCTCTTTGATGATATTGATATTAGTAAGCATTCATTGTCAACCTTCACATAGTTTCAAGAGTAAAGGTCACTTTCCATTGAGTTTTTTTATAATATCAGATATCCTTTGATTATCCTCCTGTCCACTTGACTGCTGAATAGAAATTTCTTAAATCATAGTAGTAGATGACAGTTTCTAGTGGGAAAGAATCAGTTAGGAGATTTTTTAATGCATAAAATGACTAAATTGAACTGCCTGATTGATTTCAATTGCCAAGACAACCTTGGTAATACTGTCCAAAAATATGAAATATCTACTTAAATGAGAAAAGGAATAACATACTCCGTATTTTTCCACTAAAATCTTAGTGGAAAAATACGGAGTTCGTTATTCTTTTTCTCAGAAATGGATTTCCACATAGTTATGCCTGAAAATATAGAATATATCTACTTAAATAATTTAGAAGTTCCATTTTCATGTCTTGAGACCCAGCTAAAAACTAGTTAAAAGAATTTACAGGCCTTGGGGAGTCCCTTATTTTTTGTGGTTAATAAATGAAGGAACTTAACTGTGACTAGTAAAGTCCCTATGAAACAATAGATGTGCAATTGTCATTACTTTAAATTAATTACTTTTTAATTAAGCTTTGTCATTATTTTGGATTCTCGTGACCAGTGGATACTCAGGCCCTGACAGAAGTAAATACACAATATAGCAGATAGCATTTATATGAAGGGAAATAAAAAAGCATAAAAATAGGTAGTTAGACACTATAAAAAGTTAAAATTTATCTCTATGTTGGATGTAGTACATGAGTCTAAGCTTGTCATGACAAATAAATCAGATTCTCATACAAAATTCCCTAATTCATAATGTTTCAACATGGCATTTAAAATTAATTTTTTTACAATTAAAATTTTTTTCAATGAAAAGACATTTAGTTTAAATGGATATGAATTTATTCTTGTTGTAGCAATAAATTTCATGGAATACAAATGTTCTAATAAAATTCAAATGTGACAATTTAGGCAAACCTGCAATTCAACTTTCACTACCATACTTCCATTATAATAGGCACATTAAATTGCATTTTATATTTGTTCTTTATAATTTTTTCCATGGTCCTCATATCTGCTTGACAAATGTGATTCTAAATGCTGCAGCTACCTACTACATTTTCGATATTTAAAAGTACCTGCCACATCCCAACCAAATAATTGATGCCAATATGGATTTGGACACTAAGTATTCATCTAATAGAAGTCTGGTGACAAGCTGCTCTACCAAGATGCCTGCCACATTAATGGGAATAGACTTCAACCCCCACTTTAGTGGAAACTTGACTTGTGATTATAAATTGTGGATTTTAATGCACTTATGCCAACAGGGAAATTGTTTTTTTTAGGCTGTTATAACATGTTGTTTTGTAATAATAATAGTGCAATTGTATCATTCTACTGCTGCAATAAATTTTCTCCTATTAATTGATTGTTTTTAATTATCACCATATGTTTACCTTCTTGACTTAGTTTTGTGCCTTGAAAGTAAAAAAGCTAGGCAACCAATTTTAGGCACTTTTTCAGCAAATTTTTTGTTGATATATATGCTTGAAAATCCCCCTTAAGTCCAACTCATTTTTTTTTCGTCTAAGTTCAGCGTTGAAACTTTGATAAATAAAATTTGGATAGGGTAAAAAAAAAAATTTTGTTAGCCCTTATACAAGTATTCTCTAGCAATAAAAGGACCACACTTACCAAAAGTGAAGATCTTTTGGAGTAACAGACCAAAATACAGGTCCTAGCAATGTAATTGCTAGGACCTGTACTTCCACCATTGTCAGCTCCAAAGATCTCCACTTTCAATCAAGTGTGGTCTTAGATGTACAGCACCCAATGATAAATGAGGTATGAGCCATCCTGTACATTCAGTATTTGGGTTCAATCACTACAATCTCTGGCAATCTCTCCTCACTTCATGGTGACATTCCATTCATGCAATCCCTGAAAAGAAAGGATAACACCACTGATGATATAATGTCATTATGAAGGTAATTATAAATATAACACTCTTTAATGAAGACGCTAAAAAGAGGAATATATGTACTATGAGAAAACATTAGGCAGAATGAATAACATTGGAGCATGTGAATAAAGATACTTAAGTAAATTAATTCCATCAAAGAAATCCTGATTGAGTGAAAACTATAAACAAGGAGAAACTCATGAGGAAAACTTCATTTCAAAGCCTAATGTCCTTTTGAATACTATAATAAGTAAAATGTTAAATGATGAGGGTATAAAAATGTCAGTTACTGACTATGAATCTCATCTGTAAGTAATGGAAAATGATATGCCTAGTTCAGATGCATATAGTTAAGACTATCTAGTGTGCCTAAATCTCCTCTTACAAATGTAAAATTATTCTCTTTGAAAAAGGCTGTGTAAAAATGTCATAGTCCTACTTCTCATTCTGGCTAGACAAACCACCTCTATTTGAGAGTGGAACTGCGAGAGTTTTCTGTTGTGGCTATGAATCCTTTTGGAAATCACGGATGAACTGATTAGCAAATTGCAGATGTGTAGTCAGGAGAGACTTATTAAGTATATCACTTGCAACAACATCTGCAATTCGATTTTTAAATTATGCTAATGCTCCAATCTGTTTATGAGAATTATAAAATAATCATATTGACATATTTTTTTCAAAAAAATTGAAAATGGATGTTTATTTTGAAAGGTAATGAAAAACTTGCAGATTCTTCCATTAAAGAGCTACTCAGGTTTAAGAATTAGGAGACGTCCAAAATTAAAGAATTTTGCTGTTAAGTGAAGATTTACGCTACTGCATTTTCAAAAACTACCATTTTAATGGATTTGTTATTCTATCATTGAAGAATTAAAGATTGTCATTTTGAACTAATCATTGTTATGGGAATTTTAGCCAATAGTTAAAGCAATTTCCTGGTGAATAATATTCAAACTCTTGTAGTAATAGTCATTAGAATATAACTAAAGTACCAAAAGGCAAAACTTAATACATACTAAAATAACAATTCATAAATATGATGAGGAATATGATAATGATAAAAAATAACCTAAGAGATGGTACTGCTGAATTTAATTATTAACCATTTTCAGCTCCTGTAAAACGAAAACCTGGCTATTTTCAGGTTTTAATTGCCAAAACTTCTGCTGTATCTGAGGCTCTCACATAGAATACTTAATATTATATCATACACATTAATAACTCATTTAGCATTAACATGTTAATTATAAAAAATCATACCATTCCAAGATTTAGCATATGAGTGATTTAACAAAGAGTGCTGACAAGGATTTAATGTATACTTATATCTTCTTAACTCTGGCTACATAACAAAACTTTATTTTTATTCTTGTTTATCTTCAGGTTGTATTTCCCCATTCTCTTTTCCATATCAGCTAATGCTCTTGATAGATCTTTTCCTTTCTCTATCAGAAGCACAATGTTATCTTCTTGCTCGTAATTGCTTGCTTGTAATCACAGCTAGCTAAAAATTTCTCCTTGTATCCTTACACACAATTTTATCTTCTTTTTGATCTCGTTAATTGAATTCTTGATGTGAACATAACAAATTAATCAGAAGTAAGAATAACTTGCTCCTTCTCTGCCTTTTCTGTATCTTATGAGTGCTGTCTGGTCACTGTATAAAGCATGTCACTCTTCCATCATTGTAGTCCATTCCAATATCCTCTGTGATTCATATCATGAAGTTCCAGTCCACATAGTCAAAAGCTTTATCCAAGTCCACCAATGCAATAAGCATTGTATTGCCTCTTTTCCAAGATGAGACTAAGTGTAAGAATTGCTTCCCTTGTTGTTTCTACTTCTTCAAAACTCAAACTCGTACTTGAGAAATCTTCTGCTTCCCTCTCCATTCTTCAGCATATTGTTCTTGCCAGAATATTTGATACTGTACTAATCTTGCTAATTGTATGGAAGTTTACACATTTGTAGGCCCTTTCCTTTTTCGGTATGGTAACGTAGTGGTTCTTGAAGTCTAGTTTTTTTATTTTTCCTCTTCACACATATTGCTTATTCAGGCAAAGTATCTCATCAAATTTCAATTTTTCAGCATTTTAAAGTAATTCTGAAGATATTTTTCCTCAATCATTCATGCCTAATCGGACCATGGATCTTCAATACAGTATCAAATTATGCCTTGAGTAAAGGCTCCTTTCTCATTGCCACCAACCCTGACATTATCTTCAAGCATTCTGCCTTTTATTTCGTTTCCATCAGTCTCCCCAGATATTTTTCCATTTATTTGCTTTGCTTTTTGAAGTGAAATACTTCTTATGGTGTGGCTGCCACATCCCATTTAACACCGTGCTTAGAAGACTTTCAAAACATGGGGAATAAATAGAAAAAATGGGAGTCAGCATACAAACAGTTGCATGTGTGCACATACATTACACAGCATTGTTGGTCCAGGTGGTTTAATAAGCATACGAGGAAATCAACCTTCCATCTTCTTTGTAGTCCATTATTACTGTATATTTTAATTCTATGAAAAACGTTATATCTTCCTCGGTAAACCCATTTTAACTTTTACATCTATTAATACATCCAGCATGTGGCCTCAAGTCTGGTCAGCACTGTCAGGTTCTTCAGAGCAGGAGGAAAGGTTCAAAATAAAGGGAATGGAAGGAGAGAAGGAAGATGAAGTTCATAAGAACTTCCAAAACTATGTTTCAACTTGTAGTTAGTTCCAATTTTAGTGACTATCACACCATGTTCAACCTACAGTACTCCTGCCAGTAGTGATAATCTGGTACTTTTGTCGCTAGATTTAATAACTTTTTTGTCCTGGTTTAGCTTCATCTGCAACACAATCATGTGCGTGTTCATAATTCAATAATTTATTTTATAACGGTTATTTATTGTCATGTAACAAAAAATGTAAAAATATAATTTATTGTATCACACTATACACACTATATGCAATGGTATAAAAACCACTGACTAACACTTCTGTTAATCCGAGACTGCCATTTTTTTCTTTAATAAGAACTTCCCCTTTGCTGTTTAAGATAGCATTTTCTTTTGCTCTACATTCATTGAACTGTCTTCTCACAGTTTAATATTCTGATTCATCTTTAACTTGTATGAGGTTATTTTCTTACTTCTTTGCATAGACTTTTCATCCAATCTTGCTTGGTCTTCCTAGTCCCTCTCTTTCTCTTTTTTGGATTTCTTAAAATTTTACTCTACCTTCAATCAGGGTAAACACTTCTTTTTTTAATCCATATTTTCCATTTTGCATATTTTATCCAGTCATCTCCACTGCTGCCTTCTGTTCTTCCCTTTTCAGAAATAGCAATCTTTCATCACTTGAACTTGTTTTGTTATGATTTTCAGCTTTTTTCTCTATCTCCTGTTGAAACTGTTTCCCCTGTATCCCATTGTTTACTTATTGTATTCTTCGAAATATAAATCTTATACTGCAAAAGTACTGAATGTGGAAAATGTGATCTGTTCCCAGATAAATATTGTAATCCTTTACTTGATTTCTAAAGCAATCCTTTACCAATATGCAGTCAAGTTGATTTTTTCTTATGTCTCCAGGCATCCTCCATGTTTATCTTCTATGTTGGTGATTTTAAAAATTTTGTTTGGAACAACTAAATTGTGTTGTTTGAAGAACACAGCCTTTCACTTTTTTCATTTTCTTTTCATACAGCATATTTTCCTACTTATTTTCATATTTGGCTTTTTCTGATGAATGAATTCCAGCCTCCAAGGACATTTAAGTGTATTTATGCTTTTTAAACTTCCTATAGTCACGTTCAAAAAATGATTCAACTTGATTCATAAGATTATTCATGTTGTCTATCCAAAACAGGCGATAAACAACATACCTTTCCACAGACTTTGAATATGTTGATCTTCTTCTATTATGGGCATTAATAACTTCCATAAAGTGAAGACTGAACACATTTTATTTAGGTTGTTTGTAGTTGTAAAAAACTGCATATCAGTTTAAGGTGACTTAAGATTTCTATTCAAATAAAAGGAATACACTACTATTACAATAAAAATTATACTTACACCAGAGCAGAAAATAAAATACAGAGGGACTCTTAAGCTGAAGGGGCTGAAACTTTCAAAATGCGTTGGTAGTTTCAGATGTCTCTCAGGTTCTTTCACCCCACATCCAGAAACTTGGATCAGTATGGAGATTGGCTCACAGGATGAAATGCATTCTAAAGAGGAAAAAACCATTATAAAACATGATTTTTGCACATGTTAAAGACTATTTCCACCTGTACATATAAGGCATTAATTGATTTTATAGAGATTGCATTACCTGAAATTTAGCAAAAGTGAAAAGTAAGAATATATGTAATAAGAAAACATATCTTGGATAAGAATCTCTTCTGTGGTCATGAGGTCTGTAGATTAATAACATTTGATATTTTCACATAACGGTTTTTAGTTGGTTTCCTAGATTTTAACTTCCAAAATAATCTTCAAATAGCATATAAACTAAATTTGAAATCTATATATGCTCTTATGATTTAAGGGGTTTGGCATGCTTTTAAGAGGATTGGTAATTGGAGATCAGAGGTGGCACAATGAGGAATGCAACTTTCTTTGGAAAGTGGGAAAAAATCCTGGAATCAGAGACATTCACTGTCTTCAATGGGTAGCATATTATTTGTTTTATATACATTTTATCCTTAAAGAGGAAATATGGTTTTTATATTCATGTGCAGTGGAATTTGACCTAAAGTATCCTGAGAAAGCTCATCATATTTCAGGATGATTTTCATCTCTAGAAATAAGTTACCAAGCTTTTGACAAGGGAATGCATTCCTCTTGGATCTGTAATGGAACACCAATGTTTCCATAAATATGGATCACAAAAGAGATGACTCCAAAAATTGAGAGAAAATCTAATGCAAAATTTTAT
This sequence comes from Rhinocypha anisoptera, assembly GCA_011762765.2. Taxonomy (NCBI): domain Eukaryota; kingdom Metazoa; phylum Arthropoda; class Insecta; order Odonata; family Chlorocyphidae; genus Rhinocypha; species Rhinocypha anisoptera. The sequence goes on from WURS02274635.1 coordinate 9,866, forward strand.
CACAGTCTGGGACTCAAGGGGTGTTGCAACTTAGTAGGATATCGTGTTTAATTCAGATCAAAGAACTCCTGGTGCCTTGTTGCATTATTCGTCCAAAATTGAAATGAGCAATGTATAGAGTAAGTTGGGTAAATTTAGGTGACAAGTGGTGCAAAGTGTGTAAAAATTATTAAAAACTAAAACCATTCAAGCCTGTGTGAATATCACTCATCTTCAAATCTCTGAGAGTGGAGGCAGGCCTCACATGTAAAAACCAACATTTACATTGATCTGTTCCAGAGTACTCTTGGACTCGAGGGCATGTCGGAACGGTTGTCGAACTTTTGTGCAACAATTTAATCTTCCTGTACCGTACGCCGTAGGGATCAGACGGTGGTTGCGCCCCCCCCCTGGAAACAAGTTCTTCCGGCGGTCCCGCTAGTAACTATTCTGGCCTACCTTCAAGGATACGCATGGCAACCTTCCAAAAGTTGATGGAATCGTGCCACGTGTGAAAGTGGACCGATTTAAAACTGTACCAATAAAAAAGCCGATGTGGACATCACTGGATATGGAATAATGAATGCCGTGTACATTCCCGGATTTACCAGTTTACAAGTTTTAATCCCAAACTCGAAAATGCACTTCAGTGTATGTGTCTGTAAGTATAGCTTCTACTTTGATCCTCAAGAAAAATGTGTGCCTCGACCACCGAAAATTCGGATACTTTTGTAAGTGTTCTTTAATGTGTCCAGTGTACTTTAATAGTCGAGGTAACATTTCCAAGCTCAATCTATCGATCTGAAATTTTCAGTAAAGGTACCTATTCGTCCAATGTAAAAACAAAAGTGAGTGGCCTTGGTCAACTCCAGACTTTTTTTCCATGTTAAGTAATTAAGGGAAAAATACTATTTTACCGTTTAAATTTTACTTACTCATTTGAGATAAATTCTGTCTTGGTATAAAACTTGGTTAAGTACAATATTTTATCATTAAATTAATGTTTACTCGTTTCTCACTCCAAAGTAGAAAAAATGGCCAAACACGATAGTTTTACGTTTTCAGCGGGTTTATATGGTTACCAAATGTGCTGCATTGTTGCTTCCGCTGATTTACTAGCATAGGTAAATTGTAATGCCTTCATATTCCATTATTATTTTATATGTGGACGCTACAAAATATTTTAGTTTTTTTTTGGCAAATCCATTATTTAAAACTTACTCTTATCACGCCATATTCTCTATACCGAATTCGAGCATTGAATTTATTCATTGGTCGTAGGTTCTTAAATTTAACACATTTAAAATACATACGTAATAGTGAAATTAAAAGTATCGCTTTAAGTTTAGTCAGCACAAATAAATGTTACTAGGCTCTTCGGCCGACATGAAAGTAATAACGGATTGGAATGATAGGATAGAAGAACGATATAGGCCTACGTAAAATACATAATGCATATTTTTATTAAGTCTATATTTGAAGGTATTTATTGTGTCAGTGTGTAAAATGTTGGAGACATAAATTCGGCTTTGGAGGCGAGAATGATTCTCGATTAAGAAAAATTAAGTGAGTAAAATTAAGAAAGATATTAACAGCATCAGTTAAATTTCATTTTAAAGGAAAACTTATAGTTTCCAGTATTCTGTCTCCCAAAAGAGTCTTATTTGAGTGGTTACTTTTAGTAGTGATATGAAGACGTAAACTGAAGAAAACCATTGAGGGGCAGTAGTTGTAAAATTTCTTCTGTCAATATTAACATAGCAAGATATTTTCCCAACACTTTCCTCAGTACCACTTCAAAGTTCAGTTGACTAATATTTAGTTATTAAAGCAGAAGATTGTGGGGAATGAAGTAATTGAGAAAAGGGCATGCATTGGCCATTAAATTTTTACATATCTATCACACCATAATGTATAAATTACATTTACGACTATTTAACTTCGATAATTAAATCATGTAATTCCTCTATATCGAATATAGTCAGTTGCATTATTTTGTTTTTTTAAAGGAATACTCGTTGAAATTAAATCAAAGATATTTTTATCAGAAGTAATTTCAAATGTCAGACAAAAAAGGAATTTTCTTGATTTTGTTGCACGTGATTAAATAGTATCAAATATTCTTTCTATACGATTGTAAATACCCTTTTTTGATATTAATAAAAACAGTGAAATTGTAGTTGTGTTATAGAACCCCGACCCTCGCTAACATCAGATAGTGAATAATTGGTTTCCGAAAAAATACACACAGGAATTTCCTGAAAACTTCCATTATGAGGATGAAAAGTGACACAAAAAACAAAAGGTATATGTTATAAGTAATTAAGATAAGTTACCCATGAATGGAATTAACTAATTTCGTACTTTTCCACAGCTTTATTGAATGGTAGGACGCGTTTAACCGTATTACGGAATCGCCAGGTCAACTATATTTAAAATTAGATAATTTGATAACACACAATTATTTGAGCGCATTATCATTGTACCCAATTGAAATTTCGGAATAGGAAAAATTGTGAAAATCTAAGGTAAAGCATTATAACCTGCATGCTACTTAAACACTAAGATTATTGAGTTACATTTCAAGGGAGGGTCAGGAAAGAATTTCACAGAACTAGGTGGGAGGAATGCAGACAACTTCATTCAAGGGTCATTTGCCTTCTCAGATGACACTGGAAAATGAGACCCTAACCTGGAGCAATAAGAAAGTGTAGCAATGGTAACACTTTCAGTCGTCTAACCATTAAGCCGATGATGGGAATATTGAGGAAACAATAAGTGTATGAAAGGTATTTGAGGAGAGAGATCGAACAAGATTTGCCCATTTACCGAGTTTAAGGAAGACACAAAGACTGAGTTTAAGTAAACATAAGAACTTAAAAACAAATTCAACGCTTTCATGTTTACCGGGTTAGTCAGGTGGGTATTGTGCTCGCTGGGTGACCCAAAGGTTGTATACAATAGGTTGTAACCTATAAGTTTGAGACCCGCATGGCAGATAGGTGTTAGATTCATCCAATAGAGGTTTTTCTTCATCCGGAAGAGGTGCTAAGTGAACATAAAAGCCGACGCACCCTGAAAACAAAAATACTACTACCCAGTCTTTTTCACTTATTCTAAATTCGTTGTCTCAGGCGTAACTTGGTGGAATTTACTCAGCATATTGATTTGAGGAAAAGTTATTCCAGAGAAAATATTTTTATTTGTAACAGGACCTAGATTTCAACTCTTGATGTTGACCTGCAACGTCGAAACCTAAGTCGTGTTGAAAATAAAAATCTTTTCTGTGGAATTACCTAGAGTTTTCTTCGCATCAATATTCACTTACTCTTATGCCTTAAAATATCTTTCGTAAATCTGTTCAGAGGAAAAAAAATTATAGAATTCACTTCATGTTAATAAATGAGCAAATACGTAACTTCTTCGTGAACGAATACAAGAGTCCACTCGCTTGTCAATGCACGACAGGAGATGTATTTGCATATAGCATTAAGAAGTAATTGATTTCAAAGCAATATTCTCATCTCCTACGGATAAGAATTCCTTACCTTAACTACGTTGCATAACAGGCTCTTTAAGTCTAATGCTAGCGAAAGAACAAGCAGGTGGCCAATGATGTTATCCTAGTAGACAGCGCTCTCGCCGGCTAACTCAAAAATTCGCGGGCTCGAATATCTAATACCGCTCGGTACGACTTAAACTAATTTTTCTGAATGGTTAGCATCATGAAAGGCATGTGGCAGAGAAAATATGTGCCAAAAACAGTTAACAAAGCGGCCCCAAAACAATGGAAAATGTCACAAAGGAAGAAAAATTAGCGACAGAACTAAAGGTATAATTAAATCATCCTCATAAATGAATCAACTTTTACAAGTATAATCCATCCCAGGGTTAGTGGATAGGAAAAATAAATACATAATTTACATGCTTGTTTTTTCCCGTAGTCGTAACACTAGGGAAATTCAAGACTAAAATCTTAATTTCAAAGATGCCAGTTGAAGTGTTTTATCGAATAATAAGTTTAAAGGTGAAATATTTTATTATTTCAAAATAACTAAGGCCAGTTCAATCATTGAGGAATGGGACCATCTAATTTTATGTAATCCATTAAAGTTAAAAAATTAAATCATGATATAAGAGTTAGGGTACATTAGCTGTCCCTTTAGAGACATATACTCATAGACTATCATGAAGGGTTACTTACAACGAAGCCATTGACCTATCATGAGGGCTGCGACAATAAATAAAAGCTATCTGGCTTCTCTTTCAAAAATCAACAACCGATGAGCACACTATTTTTTCCCAAAAATATAACCAAAATCAAGGATGTGACATCATCACAATGTGATATTCAACTTAACGTATTAATCCAATGATTAAATCTGAAAAAAATATGTTTAGAGTGAAACAGGATTAAAAATGGACGATATTGGATAAATGGCGTTAGTCCTCCTGTAATATAGTTGTAATTCCCTACAGAAGAGAAGCAGTTCTGCCTACAAAGAAAGTGAGAAGAATTCGAAGTCGTGGGTTCGAGTTCCACCTAGGGAATATTGTACTTTACTCAAAACGGTTTTTTCTTATATTTGAAGAGATGCTAAATTACCATAGACGTCGACCCAACCTATAAACAAATGTATTACATAATACTGAACTGCGAGCGGAAGAAGTTCTATAGTTGAGAGGAATACGGATTGGCAAATACCACGAATAAAATAAATACATTGGAGGATATAAGAAACCGCTTAATGCAGAGTTCGAGAGAATTTCAGAGCAAGGCTTATTTCTGTTGAACGGCACGGGTGAATAAAGTAAAAAATACTGAGTCCATGTAGTACCAGATGCCTTTAATTCAGGCAGATATAATGCTGGGATGGGACCAGAATAACTGCGCTTACGGTCTTACATTGAGAAATGTACCGAGGAGAGTAACAAGTATAGATGTCAAAGAAAGCAAAACAGCTGTCACGTGACTCACTCATCGACGATCAATATCTTACATTTACCCCAGTACACAAAATTATTGTAAAACTTATTATCCAACAATGTCATTGCTGTACTGAGGATGAGTCTCTGATTTTATTGTCAATTCTATTACAAGTATGTTAAAGAATTTATTACCGTCATAGGTTGACTCGTGCAGTAGGAATATTTGTTTTAATATAAGGTGCGCCGAAGACTATAGTCACTAAACATATCTTCAATTCAAAGAGATACCCTATTGAACAAACACAAAAGCCGTTCTCTTTACGGGACTCGAACCCGCGACATTTAAGTTATCTTTAAGTCACGTCTTTGTCCTATCATTCCCAGTAATTGCTCCACTATTTTTTTCCGTCCTAAGCTTTTACTAGCTAATCTGGGGTGGTTTTGGCATATTTTTATGGCCGCATGCTCTTGCTGACGCAAATCATTCATGACAGTTAGTTTGAGACAAACAACATCCATGCCTTGGGCGGGATTCGAGTCCACGAAGTTTGGGTATGCTGTTGAGCGCGCTACCCATTCGGCTAACCCGGTCGGCTTCGAAATAACTCAGCAATAATTCCCGGGGGCATTAACGAACCCACTCACAAAGTCACACAAAGTGTGATGGGTATTCCTAGTACCTATTAGCAGAGAGATAAGATCTAGTGACCCTAATCCCCTCCTACCTCTTCGCTTACGTGACCGCTACTTGCTGAAGTTTATCTTTAGCGCGAAAGGCCACTCACCTAGCACGAAGGTCAACTGGGTTTCAAGGGGAACCGTGGATGGGTGCAGAGTGAAATGGCGTGAATGATTTGTCTCTCTGGCATTAGATTGTAATTTCCAAAAACTGACTGGAAGCCCGAATTTGACTGGAAATCTTTTCTCCAAGGCCGGTTTAGGCATTGCGTCGGAAAATGTTGAGAACGAACGGAAGGGACGGCCGGTTTAGCCTGGGGGTAGCGTGCACGCCGGGTAACCCACCTGTCTATCTAACGCAAATGGACAAAGAAACAGGGCAATGGTAATGTAAGAAAAGCAGTTTTTAGCAAGTCTAGCTTAAGGGAATGGAAGTAAAAATAATGCGTGTGGGTAAAATGTAAGCAAATGATGGAATTTTCTTTGTTTGTTTGTTTGTGTTTTTTGTTTGTTTTGTTTTTTAAATTTTTTACAACTGTGCGATTCATATATGTTAAGCAAGAGGAATAGTGTCGTAATAACATGGTGCCGAAGACAACTTGATGCAGCTAAGAAAAACAACGACCGACTAGAAACATTACATGAGAGAAGAAGAGGGAAATCTCGAGTTCTCATATAACGAAAGGGAGGCAGGTACCCAATGCATCAGAATGAATTGATCGTAATTCCTATGACGTGAACTGCTGCAGTGTGAGAAAGTGGTCGAAACGCAACGGGAAAAGGTGAAAGGTATATTAAAACCTATGTCCCATGAGTACAAGGGAAGGGAATCGGTCCAATTCCTCGTTAAAAAGTGATACATTACACGGGGAGGCAAATATCTCCGAATTCCTTACACACGGATCTGTTATTTATTTATTTACAGGCAATGTTACGTTTTCAGTTCCCCTTTCGAATCAACAAAACTGTTATTTAAACGGGACCACGACAACTAATTTAAGCTGCATGATAATGAGCGGAAAGGGGTAATAAAAACACTCACCAAAGTCACGTCAGTCTTGGCGTCCACGCAGGTCAACTATCCTCAGCCCTTCTCCAACCAGTCCTCCCTTTCCTTCTCTAAACAATGTACACTGAAAGCAGAAGACGAAGGCAAGAATGGTGTACAAGCAAGAATTTCGCTAAACTTCAGATTCCAAAGCGAAATATATTAGATTTTTAAGAACGTTCGAATATCTTACAATTGGAAAATTTTCGACGTCGGATTTTCTCATTTTCGGTCTCACCATGTAAGTCCGCAACGCGTATCCAAGGGAAGTCGTCCAAACACTGGCAGTTTCCCGAAGAAGGCCACCGGCGGCGCTCTTTTCGTCTGTAAGCATGTGGAGATTCGACAGGGAGATTTAGGAAGTAAGGCCGTGAAAGTATTTAATGGGTACGAAGATATGGACAACGATTTAACAGGGTGAATGACATAGTTCGGTCGGACCTTACCCATTAAAATTTCTTTTCAGAGGATAGTGTGGGACTTTCAGGGGTTTTCAACCTTCAGGCACACAAATAGGAACCAAAACACAGCGGAAAATACATTTCTTAGGGATGATATCCACTCGAAACAACCTTTATGACTTTTATGCCGACATTTTATTATTGAGCTTATTTATCATAATCTTGGCTAAATCCATTACCAGAAGAGCACGGTGATCAAGGGATGAAAATGAATCACAATAAAGCGAAAAGAAGGAATTCGTAGAAAATTGGAAAGAATTCAGCAGTTAAATAGGAGGTCATAAATTAAAACTGAGTCAGATGAGTTACGTAAGTAGTGTTTTAGAAGAAAATAGTTCTAGCGAAGGAAGACTTCAGCAGGAGGAGAAAATTGATGAGAGGGGTTTTGGATAAGTCTATAGGTTTAGAAAATATTAGTGAAAATATTACTATAGAGCTATAATAAAATAGTCCTGTTCGAAGAAAGAGAATGACCTTAGATTTGAGGTCTTTGAGATGTCTATGTGAAGGATAGAGAAAGAGAAGGTTAATGAAGATATATGTGACAAACTCGTATTAGGGGAAATGGCGGCAGTCTCTCGCCAAGTCATGGCACCCTCATAGGATTTTTGGCCAGCTTACCCAAGGGTGGACCGATTGCCGCTTCCTGTTGCTCACGAATGTTTACTCGTCAGTTAAACTCCATTATTACGCTCCTAACCCCTATATATAGATGTTATCTCACCATTCGCAACCCGGTGAACGCATAGCCACGACTAATTCCTAAAGTGGTGCCGAGAGTGAATTCTTTTCTCATCTATCAAACAAACCTTTGGATTGAAAGCTACGGTTATATGATGTCGCATATGTAATAATTGTGAAATAATTTTTTTAGTAACCTTGGGCCCGTAACATATCTATTATCTGGAACTAATATTCCAATACATTCCTGTTACTAAATAATTGATAGTTAATCTACTTCCGTCCAAACGAATTGCAAACATCCCTTTCCTTAACCTAGTCTTCGTCCAGATACTTAATTATCCCGACAGAGAAAAATAATATGTATTTTCACTTGAAACTCATCGCCAGTGAGGTAGTGAGAACACAACAAAACACCATGGAAGTTGGGGATATATAAGTGTAATTAATACAATATCTACATCAGAATTGTTATTCCAATATTATACTCACGAAATAGAAATTATGCTTTACTTTAGATTCACCATGAACCCCTAGTTTTGGAGTTAGATCGAGTGTAACGCAGAGCAGCTAGATTTGTGAATGGGTTTTACGACCAACATAGCAGTGCAACGAGTTTTTTGGAGGAATTAATTTGACAGCCACTGGGCGTAGGCAGAAATACAAATTTATTTTGAATATTTCAGGAAGTTCATTAAGGAGTTTAAAAACATATTACAAGCCCCGTCGTAATACCGTAGATCAGATCACGTACGTAAAATCAGGTAGATACTGTCGAATAGATTGATATAAAATATATTTTTTTCCTGTACTATTAAACATAAAATAAATATGATCAGAAGCATGATTATGATATTTAGGATAGATAGTGTATATATTTTACAGTTTTCTTGCATGCATGTTAATTATGTGTTAATTGTCTTTGTTCCCACATGTTATATATAATGTTTTGTCATTGAAAAATTTGCATCTAAGTAGTTTCTTTCAATGTAAATAGTATTATATCCATGGGAAGAATCCATGTGAGGGTGCAAGCTTGGTAATGGCTCACCCCCTGCCACACGCCCTTGCGGCGGCTTGCAGGGTTTTTCTTAGACGTTGACGAAACGTATATCTGATGTTAAAAAACTATAGTTTCTCGAAAGCCTAGGATGATTCGTTGTTTTAATTAATATCCTCCATCAGAAATATACGTTCGAATGGTTGGACAACATTACTGAATCTTAAATACAGAATACAGGATCACTTAAGATTCAGAAAAAGAATAACTACCTCGAAAAACTACCCACGTCCACAATATTTGTCAAA
>WURS02274745.1:0-18948 GCA_011762765.2 Rhinocypha anisoptera
CTGCAATATTTTTAAATTCCACTAACAATCTAGATCCACGAGTTTATCAGGCTGCCCGTTCCCTAGACGCCTGATCGAAATGAATGAATTATTTTGGGGAGCCCGAGGGAATTAGTAAAAAACCCCCGCGGCCGCTTAATTTCATTTTTATAATCTTCGGACGAACGAAGATGGCGATTATTATCGTCGTAGACTTAGTCAGGCGGTGGAGATGGGCATTTGGTGGTGGAAGCGATCCATATAATCTGAGAAATGAGGACAAATTGCAGATTCCTCTTTAGAAACTTCTTCTTTACTCCGTCATGTTCCGGTGCATTACACCATTTTAAAATGTCCGAAACGTGTCGGAGGAATAAAGAAGTTTTTTCAAAATCGCAAGTTGTCCTCAATTCTTAGATTATGACGACCATCGTCGAAATCGGACGTGTTATATATTTTTTTCTGTGGAATCGTACATCAAAAGTTACCGCATATATTTTGTTTGCAACGATGATGCATTACCCGCGAGAATGGGGAAGGATCAATCTGGCTCTCGATGGGTCTGAGAGGCACTCCTTCCTTGTGAATTTTCGGTAACGCGTACAATCTCGGAGGTTTGGCGGCCGATGGGAGGAGGCCTCGTTGTTCTTCTTGCGGGATAGAGGACTTCTTTATCACGGCTCGTGTGTTGCGTTCCATTCTGATCCCCTTCATCGCAGGAACCACCGAAAAGATCGCCAGGGTCCTCAGGAAGCACGACATCGGCACGCGATACCAACGCGTTACGAAGATAGTTGACCAGTTGACAAGACCCAAGGACAAGTTCCTACATGGTGTACGCGAAGGGGTATACCGAGTGCCATGCTCCCTTGGGAAATCCTATATCGGCGAAACCTGCAGATCCATGAACATCCGGATGAAAGAGCATCAGAGGGCCACGGAGAAGGAGCAGTTCAACCTATCTGCTGTTTCCGAGCATGCTTGGCGCGAGCCAGGGCACGGAATCAAGTTTGGAGATGCACGGGTGATAGCCAAGGAGAAGAGATACTATCCAAGACTGAAAAGAGAGGCCATCGAGATAGTAAAGACACCAGAAAATTTCAACCGAGGAGACGGATACCCACTCCACAGTACGTGGAAAAGAGTGATCCGGGAAACGACCAATCAGTGAGCAGCTATGAGACGAGACGATCTAGATAAAGGCAGCGACAGCAGCAGCAGAATACCTTCGACCTGAAGATGCCAGCGGGAATGCTGGCGAAACTGTTGTAACATGAAATCAACGAACTCGGTGAAAACCCAGATAATATACAGAATTCATTGTATCCACACCGTGGAAGTTTCCGGTCGAACAAAAAATATAACACCTGAAAGTACAATATGTTTGATGTAAAAAATCATATATATTTGGAATTCAGGTGCTAAAATATATGGCTAAACCAGAAAAATTTTCATGGAATTGCAAAAACAGGGAATGGGTTGGTAACCAAAGTGGAACAGTCTATAAACAGGAAATGTGGAAAGGTACATGCAACTGACAGAAAAAATGAAAATGATGAAAATTTCTCCTAGGTCAACTAATAAGTGATTAGGAAAATGCTGTGAAAAATTTAATGTCATAACTCAAAAAGAGGGGCAGAATTATATGGCTAGGAAAAATAACCTTTCGGGACACATTGAATGGTCAAAATGGAGGAACTCAGTAAAGGAGGTTGTGATGGAGTCTACTTGCAAAATGACAAAGATGAAAAAATAAATGAACCCACAGGAAGGCAGGCAATAGAAACGGTAAAGAGTTAAGGAGAAAGATACATTCTGGTGAGGAATATGCCTGAGAACCATTTGACAAAGCAAATCCTATTCAGTAAAAATAAAAAAGGTTTTTAGAGCTAACGAATGGCAAGATAATAAGGGGGATGAGTCTAAATTTAGAAAGGAAAAGGTAAATCTATCTATGATAAACAAGTCACTCTGGATTTTCAGCAGATGACTCTTAAATGAAGATAAATGAAATATAATAAGGAAAAAGATATGTTTCAGTGGAATTTCAAATATAAACTTAGTAAACATTAAAATCTCAGTATTTAAAAAAAATATATTTATTGATTTTTCAATGTAGCACATAAAATGCATATAATAAACTATTATTAATTCTAAATATATAGAGCTATTTCATATTTGAACAAAATAGTCCAAAGACTTCTAAACATTGATAATAAAGGATGAATGACTCTGATATTATTCCAGCCACCTGCAAAGACTCTATCCCTGGTCTGCTTTAACAGCCTCGAATGAGGAATTGCTGCCCCTACTCGACCGTAGGTCACACAATGCGATGCACATTCTGGTATGAACTAAATTGCTTTAATTTATAGAATTATTATTATTTATATCAATAATCTTTTCACATAAATTCAAGACTGAATGGAATTCAGGATAATTTATTTCATTGAAATCACTTCCTGCCCAATTATGGGAAGGAAAAGATATTGCTTATATTTATTATTTTTAATTTTCAATATTATTATTCATATAGCTACTATTGATAGAGAAAAATTGTAAAAGATGATAATTATGAGTGAAGGATTGCAGCTGGATTTTGACGAGAATACAAAAATAAGGAAGGTCATAGCTTTTTTGGATTTTGTATAGGATCCATTTTGATTACTTGAAATTTCTGTATGATCTCAGGGCGGTATGCCATCTACCAGCCCCTCATGACTTGGCCAGTCATCCCGGATCCGTCTTCTTCGGCAATGGTGCCGATTTCAGCATCGCAGCAGCCAATTGCTGACCAGGAGTGACAATGATGCACACAGCACATTCTCCTCAGTGATTATGGCTTAGTGGCTTTAACGTCATATGTTCCATGCAGGTGGGGATTACATATAGAGACTGATGGTATCATTAAGAAACTAAGTTATTACTTTTAAAAAATTAAAAAATTGAATTAGGAGAGATGTAAAATGGTCATACCATTTCATCAGGAGGTATTTATTGATGTCTATATATCAGTAACAGGACAAAATCATGAAGATGGGCATAATAAAATAAGTCACCCACTATAAATCAATTGAGCTGTATTTCAATGTGCATATATATTAGAGGTTAAAGTCATTACAGCAGAATTATTCTTAAAATTAGCTTAATTTGGACTTTTAAACACTAATTTCCAAACAAAATCTCAGGGTGTGGAGCTGTTTACCTTAATATAAATGTATTCTTGGCGATCACAAAATTATTATGTTTTCTGATCTCAATTATTAAAAATTGGTCATTGAGAAATTTAAGGGCACATTCACACATCCGAGAGATGGTTTGCTAGTAATTTCCTCTCTATATCATCATAACACAGAATTGGGGAAATGATTTTTCTGACTGAGATTTAAGTGAAAAACTCTTATGCTCCTTGTATGACTCAATGTTAGTTGACAATGAAAACTAACTACCGATGGCTCTTATGGCATTACAACTCACCATGCATGGTGATGTGCATACCAAGACAGGGTGCAGATAATTAGTATGAATGAGAAAAGGATATATAAAATCATATATTTCTTTGGTTCTTTGAGTTGAAAGTTGGAACCTTATCAGTAATTGTTTCCCCAAAAGGTGAATGCATAATTAGAGTCAAGAAAATATTACAAATCTACAAGCCTATGTTGAAGTGTCACACACCCCTAAGAAATTATATCTACTGGTTAGAAGGCTATTCTGATTTGGGAGAAAGACAAACAAAAATCTGTAGTGTAAAAAAAAAATCACCCAGAATTAAAAGAATTAGTGTGTGTTGAAGGGTATGGTGACTTGTTGGTGATGGTGTTTATGGTCAAATTAAAATTTTTTTAGATATATTTTTTGAATTTTTAAAACTATATACATGTATTAATAACTGGTAGATTCCTTTAATTTGTAGGGTGGTACGTCATCTACCGGCCCCTTATGCATGAACCAGGTAACCCTGATCCACCTCCTCGGGCAATGTTGGCGATGTCAACATTGTAGCTGCCAATGGGTTACCGTGAGTATCTGTATGTCAATAAGTGGTATAAATGACTTATCAGAATGCCGAATACATTGATAATTTAATTTCTGCCCACTGAGGATGTAAGTAGGCTTCTAATACCATGATTCATTTAAATGATGGTGTCATATTTATGTTTATAGGTTGCTTTGACGGCCCATCTGGCCAAACACAACATCCATGCCTTGGGCGGGATTCGAACCCACGACCTTTGGGTTATCCGGCGAGCACGATACCCACCATGCACGCACATTCATTTCTGGCCAATGAGGATGTTGAGAGGAGAATACAACATCCTCTACTCTGCAGGGACAGAGCGAAGAAACAATTTTGCCTATACCTATTCCATTGACATTACCCTCTACAAAGACAACAACTTCGATTGATAATGAAGGAAACCTTGACTTCCCATGATTCCTTAGGGCTGCAGTGGCTGTAACAATATTAACTGTTGCAAGTGATGGCCACCACTGCTAGAATCACCAGACGGCAACAGCCACACAAAAGGTATTTCACAAAACTTCCTCTAATCAGTGAGGCATCTCAAACCATGTGGGTGAGGCATCAATTAAATGATGGTGTCATGTTATAAATTAAAATGAGGGAGCTATATGTAGATTCTGGAGTCAATCTCCATTCCATTTATCAGGAGTCAATATCTAAGGTGGAAAGGTGAGGCACAGGTGAGAATCAAAAAGATCAAAATGCAACTATCTCTCCTGCCATATCAGTTAATCAACTATTTGGCAACTAAACCTGCAAAACAATGAAAGTAGGACCATAGCTCGAAGGAATAATTGATGAAAAGATATAATACAGATAAGATCAAAATACAGATTGTTAGAAATGCTGATACAGATTGAGTCTGGTATATAAAGTAGGATTGAGGAGAGATTTATGATACTCTTACAGACAAAGTGCAAATTTATTTTTGGTACACAATAATCCAAAATTAATTCTAAATATGTCTATGAAGTCATACTTAAAAACCTTTTTTCAAATTACTCCATAATGCTCTTACTCCAAATTACTCTCTCTCTCTCACTCTTCTCTCCTGTTAGCCTCCACAGAGGAATTCCTTCATCTCCTCAAACACAGTTGATAATGGTCATACTCACTGTGGTATGAAGTATATTACTTTCGTGCACCAAGTAATTCTTTTTTGTGTGAATATACTTTTACTGGAATATTATGACTATTGAGATTTACAATGATTTACCTCATTCAAATCATTTATTCATGTCAAACAAACCTCCAGCTTGTACCCAAATGGAATGATTTTTACATAGCCAGATAATTTATTATAACTAAATCTGACACAGTGAAGGAAACTGGCCGTCAAACCTTGATGATTGAATTTTCACATGCCATTGGTTTTATGATTTCTATATGTTCTACTATAAAGCTAGCCACAAGTTCTATTGATCTCATTATTGTAGAGGCACCCTTAAAACTGATGTCATTCATCCAAAGGCAAAATATATTGATGATTGTGCTCTTGGCTTTATCGGGTGCTGGGTCCTTGTTTGTTGACTTGTGATGACAACAGTTTCGCTAGCCATCCGTCTAGCATCTTCAGGTCAAAGTCTGTTGTCATCACAAGTCAACAAATGTGGACACAGAACCCAATAAAGCTGAGAGCACTCCGATGACGATGCAAAAACCTTTGTACTTAAATTGATGATTATCATGGTGGAAATATATTATTTCTGCGAGACCAAATAATGAATTTCACAATCACCATATGTTTGATTTTGTACCTTGTAAATTTGCCACACATAATCTGCCTCAATTAACATGAATCAGATACTTTGAAAACTGATTTACAGAAAAAAAATTCCAAAGAGATAATAAGTTTCATACATAAAAAACAATTTCACATTAAAATTAATAATGAAATTTTTTTACAATCCCATTATTATGAATTAAAATTTGAATTTACCATCAGCTTCATAATGATATAAACAGTACCCACCTTACTTACTTATAACTCTTAGTTGATAAAAAAAACTGACATAAAATGACATATGCCAAATATCGTGGCACAATCATTTCTGCTCACTGAGGATATTGTGAAACACAGAATACCCTCTACTCTACAGAGGCAAGTTGTAGGAAAAAGATGATTCCTTGTGCCAATTCTGTGGAAGCACCCTCCACAAATAAAACAACATCGATCTGCTGGAAAGAACCTTGACTTCCCATGATCCCTTAGGGTTGCACTGGCTGAACAAATAATAACTGCTGAAGATGGAGGTCACCAGTGGCTGAATCACCAGATTGCAGAAGTCAAATTAAAGGTAATACACACAGTGTCTGCTCCTCAATAAGATGGATCTAATGATGTCTGTTCCCATTAGGTGTGGAGTCATTAAAATTATTGTTTCAGAACAAAAACTTCATTAAAAGAGCTAAAAGTAAGTTGTGGATACACCATCTATTCAATTTTCTCATGGGTAATCATTGACAGATCAATCTCAGTAGAGAATCAAGAAGAATCAATCCACAATGAGATTAACTTTCTGCTTACTACAGTGTTTACTTGGAAAAGTAAGCAATCCTTTTAGAAATAAATTTCTACATATTATTTATACAGTGAAACTTGTCTTTAGTGGAAAATGTAGTGAGCAGGAAACCTGTCTTATCCAAAAAAATGTTGTGGTCCCCACACGTTCTGCTTAACCCATTCGCATCCATAAGCATGAGTAAGCGTACTGGTATGCTTGTTGATACTAGCCATGATCTCCATTAGCATAATGGTATGCAGATGGCATATGATCATTTTTGGTTTGATCCTGCTGTCATCTCTCTGTTTTTTTAAGGCTCATTTTCATGAATTACATTTGCCTGATTGCTTCTACTCTCAAGATACTGTCTAGATAAATATTTCCATCTAACACCGTAAAAATATGCCATCCTGTAGTGAAATATTTCAGTCACCTGAACATGGCTTGTAGTAAGAAGAGAGGTTTTGGTTAAAATATACAGGATGATTTATTAATGATTACATAAATGATTTACATGATCTTCTCAGCTCTGATTATTGTGATTCAAGCAATGAGGATGATACAGTTTTGCCAAAATGTTTGGGTCTACTGAAAATATTTTTTCAGCAGGATAATGTATATTATGTTGTGGGTGGTGCAGGTAGGGGAGGGTATTGAAGGGAGAAGGAAGGCAAGGAATTTTTTGGAGAGTGGATAGGAAATGAGGATTGGGCACGATTTGCATCTCGGTCGCTTGCAAGGAGAGGGTAGAGAAGAAGATGAATTACTACACGGTTTGGAGAGGGGATTTGTGGTTTTAAGGTTGCTGGAGAGATTCGGAAGACGTCTGAAAGTAAGTGAGGGGCATTTAGGAAAGACTGTGGTGGTAGTGGGGTTGTCGGAAAGGATAAAAAATAGGCCTTAAAAATTGCCTTGAGGGACTGATCGCCGGGGAAGTAGGTAGTACAGAGGGCAAGGTTGTGTTTATTATTTTTAGGGTGCGGTTTAGGAGAATAGGGTTTTCTGATGAGGATTTTGTTGCAGAGGAGAGTCTCGGGGTAGCCCCTTCGAAGAAGTGAAAGGTGCAGATTGGATAGGAATTTGTCTGGGTTATTGCAATTACGGTTGCCTCGCCCTATCTATATTCTTCACATTTTGTACACATATATATATAACTTTATTTGTTACGCATTTGGTCAATAAATCTCCATTTTTATCTCATTTCCAACATTTCGGTCCATTTTTATACCCTCATAATGGCAAGATTTGGAGGGAATACTAGTATATCATTTAATATTGAGTCCACTGCTGTTGTTTTGCAACTATCATAAAATATAATACGGAAATATCCTTATCATTATTGGATCTATAAATATATCCTTATTAATAAGAAGAAATTCCTATTGAATTTCAGGGCGGTAAGCCTTCTACTGCTGCCTTACAATGTGACCAGTCAACCAGGATATCATCTCTGGTAATGGTTCCAATTTCAAAATGTGAGCAGCTAACTGCTGCCCTCCAGGAACTGGATGTCGGTAGGTGGCATCCATGATCCCGTAAAGATCTACATATCTATGTGACTATGAGAAATCAATCAAATTAAGAAGAGAGGTACACAGATATTTCACATGCCTCTCTTTTTGATCTGGATTGCAAACATAGATATGCATCAGGTGCAAAAGTGGGATGCACCAGAATATTTATCAAAATTCATCTGATTTTCTCCTGGAAGCCAATTCAAATCAATCAAAATGTGGATGTTCAAAGCATATATTAGAAAATAGATTCATTACACCATCACACTTCCCCTTGAGCAGTGACGTACCTCCATGGGGCAGTGTGCATATTACAAGAGAGACTGACAACTGAATGCCGGATATTATATCTAAGGACACCTTTGCCCCTACCATTTCCCTGGCTAAATGCTTGCATAAAGAAAGAAGAGACAGATTTCTACAGTACGTGGAAGTGACCCCCAAGGACAGATTTCCAAGCTAACGTGGAAGTGACCCCGAAGACCCTAGAAATTATTAAGAGTTGGTTAGAAGATGGCTCTAACCTCACTCGGAAGATAAAACTGTGAAAGGCAAATTTTTTAGAAAAATAGTAATCAGTGTCTTGAGGCTTAAGAATGCACTCACTCCTCATTCGTCGCCTCAAATATGGCCATTGTTCCACAGTCAATGCGACAATGGTTGACACATTCTTTACTGTCTTTTTAATACATTGCCTTCATTAAAACCACCTAAGGAAGAGAGACTTAAAAAATGTGAAGTTTCCGATGAGTTATCTATGATAGAGCTCGAAATTTCACCGTTGCTTTTGTGAATCAGTACTCTCTGCCAATACTTCAAATTCATCTGCAGAATATGTTGAATATATGGTTTAACATTGGGCGTTGCAGGAAAGTGATGAGATTGAAGATGGAATATTTAAGGATTCCTTTGCACTGACCACGTCCCTGGCATAGTAAATGACGACGGTGAAAAGATCATAACTATTGGTAAGCGAGGGTCGGGCATTCCGCCACACATGAGTCCATCGATGAGAATTTAAATAAGGATTGAGCACAGAAACACATCAATCAAAAATCGGATCCGGGAAATTTAAAAAAGATTACGTGGCCTTCGGAACGATGCTGCGTCTCCGAACCTAGAAAATGAACAGACGCATTGGGAAACTGCTCAGTAAGGATGAGTGGATCTTGTATTGATAATTGGGTGTCGAACTCATAACAGGCCCATGACAGCACCTGACTTTTTAAAGCACTTGGACCTTTTGTGCTCGGACTATATAGAATCTCCAACTCTAAAATTCTCTTCAAAATGGGTAAGCCTTTCTCAACCTCCTTCCAGAAGAGCATTGGAAGCCAATAGAATGACTTCTTGCGCCAACTTCAGAAGTCACAGACAAAAGGCGACGTTTGGGAATAAATTTAGATCTCTTCATTAACCCTCTTCATTGAAATATTATTCGGTGGAGCAAGCACTCCTTCGAGGTTAAACAATGTGGTTTGTCGAGCGACGCCGACATTTGACCCCGTGGTACTCTGCTTTTGTTGTATCCCTGCCAACATGCTCCGATCTCTCGTTGACGACATAGAAGTTTCAATTCACCGCCGCCAGCACACTGTCCGCCTCTCTCTGTATGTGACATATTATGAATCACGACACGGACAGTGAAATTTTCCAACCCAAGAGTCAATAATTTGATGCAAAGGTGTTGGAGGTCACAGAATTGGCACAAACTATCACTACGGAAGTGGGTGGAGAATGACTTTGGTGAAGAATGACTTCGATTACCTTGAATTCATCTGAATGGGACCAGACAGCCGTTTTTTAGTGTCACGTCTTCTTTCCCTCGAAAAAAGAGATGCCTATATGTTAGGTGGATGTTGTGACCAGGATGAAGAGGGTTCCAGTAAACGTTCTCAATAGGAATAATTAAAATTCCTTCGTTGATACGATGGGCAGAAAAAAGGGTTCACCACATCGAAAACAACTCCTACGTACTAGAAGATGTTGATGGACTATAAAATACAGAGGGGTGATTTTAAAGCGATATAATCCTATGAGGGCTGTACAATAAAGAGTTGATCATACACTTTCTATTTGGTAGTACAAAATAATTTCTCGTTGAATTTTTAGATCATTGTGATGTGTATAATTGACAGCAGTAACATTGATTTGACTCCAGTATTGCGTCACCGGCAGGCGTCGCAAGTCGAAACATGTTCAGTTTGTCTTCAGCAGAGTTGGATATGACACACGACGAGTATTGACACGGTATTGGAATTATACTTTTGCCAGAACAAACCATCAAGAGATAGGTACTTAGTTCTACAGGAGGCTTATTTGGTGTTTCTACTTCCAAAGGCCCGAATTGAAGATGATTTCAAAATATTTAAAAAGAAAGGACAATGAATTTCAAACGAAGGTGTGAGGGAAGATGGTCGAAAGCCGTGAAGAGCACGTCGGCAGAAATACATCAAAGTATGCTCGACGGGTGCCACGCCCACTCGTTGGTCACAACATAGACTCACGTGGTATGTGTTTTGTACACGGGGAGTGACGACTCCCATACGTGAACAATACACCGCTCGCGTGCATTGAACGCTGAAGTCGACGGTACAGCAAGATGGAAAGTTTCTTAATGTGGCTATAACTACAGATGAAACTTGGCTGTATCATTTCGATCCCGAGAGAGCAATCGGCACGTCTCTTGACTACTCCATCATCCAGCATTGGCGACACAAATAAAAGCCAATGTGGCGACTTCGGGTGGAAGGTTATTGTGTCATAATTTTATTGAATATTTTACATATGGTGCCAGCACAAACAACTGGGACGAAAGATACTTCAGGGATGCCCTGAAATTTCTCCGAGGCCACATCGATCAGATAAGGCCACATTTCAAAGCAAGAGACTGGATTCTGAACTGAGGTAAAGCACAGCGGCTTACTTTAAATGTTGTCTCTGAATATCTCATGGCAATCAACGTGAAGTATTTTCCTCATCCTCCCTACAGTGCAAACCTAGACTCATAAGACTTTTTGTTCTTTACTAGGAAGTGATGAATCACCTTCGTGGATGGCGTCTTCCATCAGCTGAAACAGTGATAAGAGACTTGAACATAATTTAAATTGTCGCATTTGTCTTTGGGTGAAATCCTGGAGTCCAATCAGTCATTCTCGAACCATATAAATAGCTAATATCAATGAAGCATAATGACTTAGAATTAAATTCTTTCGCATTAATATATATATATATAACAAAAATCATGATCACTCTTTATTGAACAGCAGTAATGGGATGGAGTTGCTGATAAACCAATTCTAGAACAGTCAATAATGACAGGGTCTAAATTATTTGGATAAAATTTGCTGTGACCAAATGAATGGCTTTTTACTCAGCCAAAGGAAAGACACTGTTACTGGCCGATAAGAAACGTGAATTATACCGCAAACATCGTATAGTTTCAAGGTGACGTAACGGTCACGGGTCTTTTCCATGGAAATGAACAACTAGATGGAGAAGTTAACTGCTCTGAAATGCATATAAAATGCTGTACGTCCATTCTGTAAGGAAGGCAGTGGCGTCACATGGAATGGATCCCAGGGATGAATCGCCATGTTATATTAGTGCCTTACGTCGATCTGAGCTGATAGGAAGTGGGGTTCACAAATGGGACTCTTTTCTGGACGGCACCATGCATCACCGGCATCCATATTCCCGTTCTCCAGGAATGGATGCCACATCATCAATCTATTGGTTGCCCACCTGTAGTCGCTGATATCAACTTCCTTTGGCAGGAAGTGGTTGAGGGAGGCCGGGACCAGATGATATATGCCTGAGTAAAGAGATGGAGAGAGGAGGCCATCCCCCCTGTTGGAAATTAACTGGGGCGTCAAACCACTCACCGAGGAATCAATGACCAATGGTCTAACCTCCCCTTCCAGTCCTCCTATTCCAAGGAATACATTACAACTCCAAATATGATTTCAACATGTACTATATATATATATATATAGTATATGGAGTTCTTTGGAACTTTCAATTTGCACCAAATGCTGCACCTCAGACATTTAATTTCCTGGTATGATTTTGATTGTGGAACTGTACCAATCAGATTCGCTTCCAGTCATGTTTGGAGATGAGTTTATCAAATGTTTCTCCCCATACTGCATTCCTGGCCATCAGTCACGGTATTAAGAGCGCTTAGAACATCATCTAAGAGGATTTACGGCTATAAGATATAACCCATGACGGTCCAAAATGGATACCGCTTATGGTTGGGAAATTGGACTAGGAAGAATACTTTTACAATGTACACTTCAGTAATTGGTCAGTGGAGGATGTTATTCCAGTCGGGGTAAGGGAAAATTCAGACCTGGAGGGTTGTTAGTGCAGTCAAGGGAAAAAATTAATATTGCAATGTAACAAATCCGAAAGAACTCTAGTAAAAAGATAGAATGCTCGATGGATGAATGTGTACAAATAATTCAGAGAGTATATTTCAAGGAAATAACACACAACAACTTAAGAGCTGATCGGCCAGATTCCCTATCCTGGAGACGACGTGAGCGAAAGTGCCGGCTCAACCTTCCTCTGAAACAAGGCACTTCCGAGGAAGGTTGCGCCGACGATCGGAAATTAAGGAGGCATTAGGCATCTCTCCGATGATAGAAAATAAAAGAAGAGGACCCACGCATAATAAATTTGACACTTGAATCACCAAAACCGAGGGGGGAGTTTGGGTGCCCGAATATATCTCCACCCTATTCTCAGGGGCGTTTTTCATCTTTGACCACCTGTCAAATAGGCCTGGATGTTCTGGGAAAATAATAATATTCCTCAGTCATTGAGACTTAACATTGGCTGGAGGGGCAGAGATTGGGGGTGGCTTATTACGTGGAAGTATGAAAAAGAAGGGGAGAGGAGAGGGGATTTGGACTCCTGTAAGGAGCCCTCTTTTGGAATATACATCAAACAATGAGACCCTTTACATAATTAATAGAGGGGGTGGGGGAACCGTGGGATGTGGCTGGGTGTCTCATATAGACAATTTATGATGTTTCCAGTCTTTAATCAAATTCTGGAATGACTTATAAACAATAAGCTAATGAGGCACCTGAACAGGAGAAAATTCATCAATGATAAGGAAAATGGATTTGTGATGATGAAAAGCATGATTCATGCCCTAAAAGATATGGGAAGAAAAGTTGATCAAATCATGTATCTTCGAATAACATTGTATGAGTTCTCTTTAAATATTCTTTAATTTCAACTGAAATGTTGAAGAAGTATCTCACAGGATTTGGAAATAAATGAAGATATGTTTAGATGCAACCCTGACTAAGGTGAAAAATTACAAGAAGCTCTCATGTATTAATGAGTGTGAGAACAACAGGAGAATTTCTGAAGAATAGAACATGAGGTCTAACATCTTAAGATAATGAAAGAAATGTGAAACCTCTTGAACATTATCCCATGAGGTGAAAACGAAAGAATGCCTGATTTAGGAATGTAAAAAGCATCGTCGCATAATCTCCCGAGGGGGATTGATACAAGAAACTCAGCATTGAATTATTTGTAGCAACACCTATAAAAAAAATGGTCTCCATCTTTTGTTAAATCTATGAATATGATACGAGAAGAAGATGAGGATGCCAGTTATTGGACAAGAGGAAGATTAAAATACAATTAAACAGCTTGGGCTTTTAGCAGGCTGATGACATTTTTGGCAGTGAAGAAGGTAGTTGCGGCAGAGAATTCATTTCTCAAGACAAATGAAAATAACTGCAAATTGAATTGGTAAACACCATGGTGATCATTCCTTTGGTAAGTACTTTTCCTGCTTCTATTTTGCTATTTCTAAAAAAATTAAGCAATTTCACATCAGTGAACTAAATCCAATTTCCTAATTTTTCAAATAATATTTCAGTTAGATATCTATGGGAGAAATTTCAACTTACAACATGCACATTTTTATCAAATAGGTAATTTGATAGGAACATTATTCCTACATCTTAAAAAGAAATTGACAATTCAAAAATATAGGTGTTCACACAAGGTAGGTAATACTAGTCAGTTTCAAATGAGTCATAGGCATATATGTGTCTTTAGAAATATGCCTATGTTGACAGATATGTAAAATTTACCAATTGTACTCAGATCCATACAACATTCTCTTTTCGTTCCATTTAAGGAAAGAACATATAGGTACTAAAAAATAATGATTGCCTACTCTAGACACGGGTATATTCTGAGAAGAAAAAGAAATAAATATTTTATTCTGATTTATAACAAAAACTGACCTATAATCAGTGTGCCCCTGAATGAACAGGATAAGAATCAAATGCATGAAGCAATTTTTGTCTTTTAAAACATGACAATACAAAGATTCGCCCACTATGGAGCACCATAGTATCTACAAAAGTAAATCACAACTACAACAGCAGATCTGGATGAGGAGCAACATAAGCAATAGAAGAATGGAAAGGGAGCGTGATTTTGGAAGGGTACTTCATAAATACCGGAAGGTGGAGAGCAGGTAGGTGTCACGGAATTTCGCCATTTTCCTTTGATGAGTAAATTGAATTTTAATTTGACATATTAATTTTTATTCATCCAATTACTCTATAGAAATTTGGCTTGCAGTCATATTTTAGATTATTAAAATGAGCATTGAATCACTTCAATTTATTAGTAAATGGCCTGAAATCATTTTCTGTGCATAAATACATAATCAAATGTTTTACTTAGTATGGTCCTGGGAAAATAAAATTTACTTCTTCACAAATTGCAAATAGCGGACAAATTAACCACATAAAACATCCCAATGCACTTATATAAAGCTAAGTCCAAAACATTACATTAAAACATATAAAATTGAATGTACAACGATGAAAATATTTTAAGATATTGTTTCAGGCTTCACTTGAAGGAATTCTTTCAACATGAACGATTATTTAAAAAACAACTTATTTTGGAATTGCAATATTGTATTTTATAAACTTCTCAAAATCATAATAGGAATAATTAGTCGTGAGCAGTGTGTATTGAAGACCATGGGCGTTGGGGTAACCTTGAAGAGTGATTTCCAATCCCAGGTTTATCCATCTTACAAAAAATTGCCTCATTTGTTCCTATTGAACATATATTTTCTTAGCACTGTTGTACTTTTCCAGAGATTATTTCTCTACATCATTTTAGCTTTGATACATAATACTTCAACATTTTTATTGTCCACTGCATCTTAAGTATATTGATATTAAACAGATATGACATAATATTTGTCATAATTTCACTGTTCATGGTGCATAGTTTGTAATATGTCACTGAATCACATTTCTAATAGTCTTCTTGAGAGGCGTAAATTTCACTGAGCAGTCACTACACACTTGGCTTCTCATCATTAAACTAGGAAATAATTATGCTGTAGGTCCTAAGAAATTCAGAAAATGTAGTGTTAGAACTTAACCTATTTTGTAAGATTTACGACTTTTTATATCAATGTACTATCCAATTTGCATATATTTCATTATTGAATGGCTCAGCACCACAAATCTTTATCGGCAGCATCTTGAATTGGTGATTCCGAGCGAGGCAAGCCATCATCCACTGCGTTATTCAGCGTGACACTGACTTTTGGAGTTTGACTGATTGCGTGACTGATTGTGACTGTTCTGATTTTGTCACAGTCATACTTGGTACTTTGTAGCATTTGGACATACATATTTCATGGTTGGTTATACTCAAGAGTAACCGAGCACATTGTAGTTGAGGTCCTTTGTCATTTCCAGAGATACTGAATGGGAACCTGGACACCTGGCTTCTGAATTGTTGCAGTTTTACGTTAAGGACTGCACTGCTTTGGCGGATGTGGCTACCAAAGTCCATGAGGTCCGGAATATATGTCTGAAATCCAGCTGAATGCTCTGTGGAGTTCCATGACCGGTTCTACATTGTTTTTTATTGTCAGGATATCTTTTTGCATGCTGATACCTCTGCCGATGTATGTTTTCAAGTTTGCCAGTTTCTCTTGATAAAATTTGTATAGAGGACTTAGCTCCTCCACCATTGAATAAAAATTGTACTGAGACCATACCCAGTTTTTATTAACCAAAGTTTCAAGACTGAATGGGGAATAATATTTTTTTCAGTTGGACTTGCGACATATTTTTTATTACTTTTTACAGCAAAACATGTAATTCCTTAGCAAATTTCAAGTGTTTTCGATTTTATTGCTATTGCTTGCATTTCGCAATGCATACGGCCAGGAAAACTATTTTATGTAATTATTCAGTACAAAATGTGAACAACGAAATTGTGCTACATCAAGGGTATAAGTAAGAATAACCATATTCTTTATGCATGTACTTATGAATCTCATGTCCATAAATCTGCTAAGAATATCTGATTCTCCTGAAAATGCTATTTGTTTGGGTTATTTTGCTTATCTTCTTCCATTACATACTGCTGCCTAAGTAGTATTTAAAGCAGAAGATAAATCCTCAAATGCTTTTATTCCGAGATGGGGGGTCCCAGGGTGAAATTTCTTCTCGCCCACTGCATTTGAAAAAAACACCTTAGAAATTTCCAGAGCTGACCCCTAAAATGTGATCTAATTTTATTACAATTACTTTCCACTTAATAAAGGTTACAGTAACGTAGAAAAAATGTTATCTACGCGAACAAATGAAAAAAATTACAAAATTTTAACCAAAAACACTCATCACTCCTTAACAGGTAAATTATTTTCTTATGCCTTAACAAAATACTTCAAAGAAATATATTTAATCCTTCATGAATACTCTCTTGGAAAAATACCATATACAACTATCCTAATCATAAATTTTATCCTTCATAAGCACTAAAAAACGGCATACGCTCTCTATAACCTGTGATAAGGAAATGTTTTTCTCATCAATCAACAATTTCTATAAATAATGGGCAGTCGTAACTTAAATGATTATAATTACAGAGGTTATGACAAAGTGGAAAACGGGTTAAATGTCATTTTTGCATAGATAATGCATTGATACCCCGAGTGTTCATGATGATGCTATGAGTTACACATGCGAGGGAAAAGTAACGAAGTTTAAACTTTACTACTTTTTTCATGTAGCAGGAATCACTGACGTACGACGGGCACCTGACAATTGAAGCACCTTGCTAAATCGGAGTGGTTCCAATTAAATACATTTAATTATAACATGCTCCGATTACATTTCAAAGGATGCCAGATAATATACTGATGCCAGGTACCTAACTAATTAAGAGAATTTACAGTTTTTTTCCGGCCCATAACAATCTCTGTTATTTTCCTGGTTGGATTTTTTAAAAAATTGGCCTCTGAAATTTATGTACATTAAAAAATATGCATTTTTTACATTCCAAAATAACGACTTTATAACGAGGTTACCAATCGTGGAAGAGGCATAGATAATGAATAGGCATGATAAAGGATTTCTTTTTTACAATGACATTATTTTAATGGGAGTATAGCTTATTTCTGATGACCGAAAAATTGACCCTTGACCCATAAGACGATGGCCGATTTCAGATCAAATTTTAGAATGAAAAAATAATGTGCCTTATAGGCCGGATAATAAAGTATGTATTCTTTTAGTAGTCGAAATAAATTCACCGACTGCAAAGTTAACGCTATTTTAATATATGCTGTGTGTATGGGAAGATCTTCCAAAAAACCTCTCCCGAGCCTTTCTTAAAAAACAGAGGTCACGCCCTTAACTGCTCGCGCAGAGATGGGGGTGACAAAAAGAAATACAAGTTCAAAAGAAAAGTCCTGCCCTCATATATTTCCGTGCCAAAAAGAGCGGAAAAGCCGAGAATTTTTCAACAGGGCTTAATGTTTATCAATTTCAAAACAGGCCAATTCTACAGAACATGAATGCTTCATTACTTTGTCTGTTTTTCAAGATCATAAACAGAGAAAGACTCATGGCCAGCGGCATGTAAAATGATTTTTTCCCATGTATGGAGTTGGATATAAAGAAGAAAACGTGCGGGTGTCAGTGTCTTATAGGGCGATTCAGAACTCCACATTCTGACGCGTAACTAATTAGCAGAGGAAATAATGAGGACAAAAAGAAAAAAATACTAATTAATTTCATATTATCCGTAAAAGTCCGCGATGTACGTTGGGATCCAAAAAACTTCCGATAAAACTGAGGTTAGCACAGTCTACACGGCAGGAGATTTCGATTCATAGCTACCGTCTCGAGTTACATGACCGATTTCAGATTAAAGAATTATGACTTGAATATCATGGGGACTGGACTTATCAGGATGATTATTCAAATATGCCTTGCATTATAGCATTCTTCCAGAATTATATTACAGGATATTTGGCCATTCATGTTCATAGAAGAACCCTCGAAAGAAATGTTACACATGTTATATTCTCATAGTTTTGGGTTTTTGCGGTGATCGTTAGCGGTCGCAGTCTTAAAATGTTGTAATTAACGTCGTTATAATTTCGCGGCGATGCTAAAATTTTATTCTTCGTCACTTGTCAAAGTGAACATGAAACACTAGCACGAATTACGCATGAAAACTTCTTTGAAGAAAGATGAAGATGGTAGTCATCCCAACGCGTCAGGTGTCGTTGGGTAATGAGCCCGATTGGTAGAGCAAGTTTGAAATTACCTGCTGAAAGTTTTGGGTTCGAGTCCAAATTGAGAAATCTTTTTCTTAGCCCCTTATAACGAATTATAACCCCCGATTTATCAATAAATTATGAACTCTATTTTCTCTAATGGAATTAGCCATAGATAACGTCTTATTTTCTTTAAATTATTTTTTCTTTCACCGTTCCTCCGACAATTTTAAAGAGTTGAGAATATTTTCTATTTTAAAATGATCAACTCAATTCAATTATCTTGGAGAGTGGAGGGGAGGGATGCGGGGTGGAGGTAAGGAATGGCGGCGAATG
>WURS02274963.1:0-18945 GCA_011762765.2 Rhinocypha anisoptera
GGGGGGGGGGAGGGGGGCACACACAGAGCGCCATCGATCGTCTTATCCCTGCGATGACTCGAATTGGAAAATACAGGGTAAACAAAAGGAAGTGATCCGGACTGAGGGAACGAGATAGAAGATGATGGATATGTATAAACAGGCGATTTATACCGAAGCTCGCATTCGAAGCTGAGAGTGGCGTCGCCAATATGGCGGAAGGGCCCGCAAATATGTTTGCCTTTTGTGGAGAGAGAGATATTACGCCGGGATAAACTCCGTACGCATCTAGAAGCCATAACACTCCAGTCCATGGTTTCCCCCAATACTATAGAGGGCATCTTCTTCACGAGAAGAGATATACTTTTTTAGCTATCCATTGTATGATTAAGGTATCGATATGGTTATGCGGAAAGGGCCTACTATTTACAAACGTGGCCAAATATTAGGTTTGAACTGAGTGCGTACGCAGTGGGCACCATCCAGTAGCATAGAATCATATCTTAATTATTTTTCTGACGTGGGGTTCCACCGAATGACTCAACCACGAAGAACATTACAACGTTGTAGTTTAGACAAGAAAAAATAGTAAATAGAGTGTTAAATGTGGCTCACTATTAAATCTTGATCAAATTCAAGAGTAATGGATGATTAAATCTATTCCTCTGTCGATGAAACAGAAAAGGAGTGTCTGTTTTTCAATAATATTTTCGCACGGTTTATTTAAAAGGATAAAATAATACGAGATAACAACGTAAACGAAAAATTCCCCTAGTCAAAAAGATGGAAATACTAACGATAAAATATGCCAATGACTCGCACTCTGAGATAAATTACACGATGATAAAATATTTTCTGACCTTCGTGAAGTTTAAATATCTTCTTTTTCTGACGTAAATATTCTCAAGAGAGTTTTTCGGGTCAACCGAAATTCGCCAATAATAATGCCGATAGTCTAAAATATTCCAATTTTTAAAATATTAATCAGATTTTAAAATAATATATGTACCCTTTACGGCAATTGCGAGAATAAATGCATTTATCATAAAAAACTGTATTAATTCAGGTAGCGCCTCAAGTCAATTCTATCAAACCGTTCGAGTGGTTCGAGAACTTTCCTTCGGACAGATGCTCCCACGAATATTAATCCGTCACACTCTAATAACGACAAACACTAAGCGCTTCATGGGCGGATCGTCGTGCGTCGATGACCTAAAGCGTGATTCTGACATATTTCCATTAAACTTTATCACATTTACCCTCTATATTTTTACTGAAAGGAAGTCCACTAAACGCAGACTAAATGCTAGCTATATATTCTCAACGGAAACTTAAAAACAGTGAAGGAAAAAATTGTATAAAAAATGATCCTGGAAATGAAAACCGTGAAATCGACAAATAAACAGTCCCTGGCTGTGCAACAAATGAAACGAGTTATTTATAATCACTTGGTTTTTATCATTATATCTACGTATTCGTTTCTTAAATGAACGTCAAAGATGTCCATTGGGGACGTCTTCGCTAATGATAGGTCGAAAACAGAGGGAAAAATTTTGAGGGAGAGGAGACGACGGATGGGGAAGTGTCTTTGTTTGCGTGGGGAGTAATGGATTGCATAATTCCGGAGGAAAATTGAATTTTTTTTAGTTGGCCGGAACGTTACAGAAAGGAACGGAATGCGTGGGAAGTCTCTCGCTTGGTGGGGGAGCGCACACGGCAATGAAGGGAGGCGGACGAACGGGAGGTGAGGAGAAGGGAAAGAGATCACGAGGAAGGGAGGCGGTGGTGATGAGGGATGCGTAGGAATGTGTTCGTCCCGGAGGGAGAGGCAAAGGGAGAGAGGGTGGGAGATAGATAGATAGATAGATTGTCTTTATTTCGGGGCGAGATTGAGACTAAAGAGTTTCCTCTTCCACCTGACCCCATGTCACAGTTGCATATGTATTTATATATACATATACATACATACACACATGTATACAATACAGATGACATTATGAATGATAGTGAAATACAAAAAAATGTAATAGATGTACATGCTAATTTACAGAAGAATATTGAATAAAGTTTACAGAAGAATATTGTCAGCTATGGGAAAAATTAAGGCTATTTTTGTAGTCCTTAATGAAAAAAAACCTGCGAAACCTACCGATAGAGTGCAGCTAGAGGTGAGTGTATATATGTGACATCACGATTAATGAGTATACGGATGACGTTAATAAAATAGTAATGACACTAGTAATAAAAACAATGAATTCTAATATTATACGCACACAGACACACACATACAGCAACGAACACACGTGGACAAGTATACCCACATGCAAACACACATCCCTTCTATATATATACACACACACATTTATACACGTGCAATCAATAATACACATAAACACACAAGTTCACATGCACAAACGTTCATTCATACATTTACATAATACCAATATGTTATAATAATAAAGCCATGATGTGTTTAAACTTGTCCTTATGTCATACCTGAGTATTCCTGTTGACTATTCTAACCCATTCCTATCTGCCATCATAATGCTATGTTTGCACGAGATATTTTAAGGATTTGTGGTTTACGCAGGAGTTATCTGAGAGGAGCTAATGCCATGAGATTATCCTGCAACAGCTTGTGAGCTTCAATAGTTATGGGCGTTTTGTCTTGATTGCCGAGTTAAAAGTGATTTATGCAAGTCACGTTTAAATGAAGGGAGTGAGGTTGTATCATTGAGATTTGTCGGTAATTGGTTCCAAAGACGGCATGCTGTTAGGGTAAAGGATCTGTTGTACATTGTTGTTCTCTGGTACAACAGCTTGTGCATCCTGTCAAGAAAATGGAATTCATCTTTAAGATAATCGGGTGTTTTGTGTTTTAAGATTTGATAGAGAAGGGAAAGAATGTGTATTCCCCTACGAGATTCGAGAAAGAGCCAGTTTAATTTGGTGAAATATTCAGAGGGAGGGAGGGAGAAAGGGAAGAGCGTGCATTTTATCGACTAGGCAGTGAGAAGGGTACACCCGGGATCCCGATTCACCCCGGTGAAGGGAGAAGGAGGAGTGGTTGGTAACGGGGGTGGGTCGGCGTAGGAGTGAGTCCATTTAAAAACGGAAATGATTCCCGCCGAGTTGGATAGGTTGGCGTGACGGAATAGTCTCCGAGGAGGTTCATGTCGCCTCCGAGAAAGCTTCCTTGACGACGCAAACCCCCAAACCACCGCCGAACGGCGTCAACTTCTCACCAACGATCGTTCTGCTCGGAAACTTTACGGATCCCATAAACCGAAACTGTCGAAGGCAAGGCCACAAATGCCACTTACAATTTTCGATCACGATCGCATTAGCGGACGCTCAGTTGCCGAGCGACTGTGACTTCAGACCACGTATTTACTTCCATTCTGTAACTCGTTTCTCCCGAGAAAAGAGATTCACGAATATGCAGAACGTGGCGAAACGCCAAACTGAAATCCATAATTTATTTCTCCGGGATAATTAGAAAGATGATTCTCGGGAGAAACTGAATCTCCCAACCGAACTCTTTAACTCGACAAACCAACTTTCGGCGCCAAAAACGGGAGATTCAAAGATGGCCCCCTCAATTTACCGAAGCACATGTTTCTCCCGAGGAAAATCTGCGTATTTTGGCATTGTTTAGTTGATTTACTTGAAAGTCCGAACCTTACAGGTAATTATCGTATAGGAGAGAGTTCTTAACAACGGAAGAAAAGTACCTAGAGCTTCAGAGGAAATACTTGCGGGGCTCTATAAACCCGTTGCAATTGATGATGAAGGGTAATCTACCGATTAAGGTACGCTTTTGATGGTCTGAGCTTAGATTGGCCGCATAGCATCTAACTATAATCCCTCTTCAAATCTGCATACTTCCTACCTCCCATCATTCTGTCTACCCCTATCTCTTCCTACCCCTAGCCCGTTTACCCAACATTCTACACTCTATTACAACCTTCAATAACTTATTCTTCTAATTTTTTGACCGTTGAGTTTCCCCCGAATGCTCTCGAACTGGCCTCAGGGAAAAGGGCAAATGCCTTTGATATAATTAACAAATATTGCAGACTGCTTATTGATAACACTTCTCCTCAAACGTTCCTCACTAAATAAATTTGCTCTCGGAAATGAAATTTCTTTGTAATAATGTAAAGAAAAGGAAACTTACTCTGAGAAAGCCTAGTTAATGCTGGAATTAAATACAACGATGCAGGTGTATCCATCGCTTTGTCCTTTGACAAAGAGTATACTCGAAAGTTGAATGTCTTATGCCTAAAAAATAAACTTTTATCTAAAAATTGGTTTTCTCGGGTGTAATTTGTCTTAAAAAAATCTTAGTTGTTGCGGATACTGCAGCTGTCCATTTTTGTAACTGAATGACTAACATATATTGCGTTAAGAAAATTTAAAACAATAATAATAATAACTGTATTTTTCCACGGCTAGCTTGTGCTAAGATATTTTTGTCAAAAATATGTAAATCAATGTACAGCAATTGAAATTAGAGTGTTTTTCATAGTATGTCATTCAGGTATTCTTCTTCATTTTAAACAACAACTTTTTTACAAGAATTCTTTTGTCACTCATCTTAAATGCAGTTGGCGAAAACAATCTTTTATACAGTTTTTCACCACTTTGGAAATCGACAATGTCGGATAGCATAACATATAAGCGTATAATAATAATCCTCCAGGGAGGCTGGTTATAATGTTTTAAATACAGATGGATTTTAAACCTTATATACTGCCCACTGTACGACTAGAGAAATAACTGTCAAATAAATTTTATTCCCGCCAATATAATGGTCATAAGCTGTAACACGCGAGTTGTTTTCGGCAGTCATTCTCTAATGAGGATGTAAGTCGTAACACACATTATCTAATAAGGGCATAGCTAATAATGAAAACAAACTAATTCTATGTATTGCCCTGAAAACCCCCGCAAGGGTGTGTGGCAGGGGAAACTATGCTCCTCTACAGTAAAAAAATATTTTTAAAAAGTGGGTCGTGACCTACACTGGCAGTGGTAATGGCGCGCTATGATTGGCTGAGATTTCACCTGTAAGGATGGAACATGATCATCTTTCTTACGACTTACAGCAGACCCTTACGCCCGGCTAACATCTTACGTGTTACGGAATTGTAGAATAGGCTTATTCGTAATACGAATGTCTTCATTGGTAGTGAAAATTACAGCATGGTTTCTCGCTATGTAACCAACTTCGGATTTGAAACTTTTCATACCCTTGCATGATAAACAGTTTTCTCCCTTTCGGGTGGAGAGAATATGCTTTCTTCACCGAATTACAGACTTGGATACGGAGAATACTGCGGAATAAAACGCTTTCTCCGATAACAGGAGCCTCGAGTTACAGACTTGCCCCCTGAGATATTTTTCGACAAGAGGAAATTGACAACTTAAGAAGGAAGTAGGTTAACAAACCTTTGGTGTTTCAGTTTCAACGGAGCAAGCAGTTTTGGTTAAACATGCCTCCGGTTGAATCTGCTTTAATGAATTACATCGCCCTTAAATCAGCGACTATCCCCTAGCCCTTTCTTCCTCCATTTGTTTTACCTATTCCCACTTCATTGCTTAACGATAAAGAATAATGATTGTAAGAAAAATAGGAAGTTATAGACGAATGGGGGAAAGTCTTTGTTAGGGGTTGAGTTTTCTCCTCAGAACTTGG
The DNA here is from genome assembly GCA_011762765.2 of Rhinocypha anisoptera. Lineage (NCBI taxonomy): Eukaryota > Metazoa > Arthropoda > Insecta > Odonata > Chlorocyphidae > Rhinocypha > Rhinocypha anisoptera. The sequence goes on from WURS02274963.1 coordinate 5,681, forward strand.
TTAACATCGCATTAGGATTTTATATAGTCTCCTTCAACTCCACGTCGAAGTGTCATAGTAGAGTTCGTGTTTCCTCCGTGGAAAATTCTCATCCCTTTGCACACGTACAGTGCTCCCGTGGCCAGTGGAGGGTCGACATAATAAAAATATGCAACCGCGTAGACTTTTTAACTTTTAAACTTTTTGAAAACTACTGCTTTGAGTTTTTTCCTCCATTCTTTTTCCTCAGTGAGTCACTCATTCGTGGAGAGAAAACCTGAAATTCGACATTTTAAATCTAGGCGCCATATTATTGCTAGAAGATAAAATTTAAAAAAAATTAAAATCTTGTTCAAGTAGAAGGACGTGCTAGCTCGGTGAGTGGAGTGCTTGGCTACTGACCGGGGGGCCAGGGTTCGAGACCCGGTGACGACCCTCCGAACACTTCCAGCTAAACCCAAGCTGAGTAATTTTTTGGGTACTACATCTTCTTGGGGAAACCACAGGCGGCACAGGGAAAGGAACCGGCCCCTCTACCCTGATGTGTGAATTTCCACACGCCGTGGGCTTAGTACTAGGTGAGCTCTACCCTCGGGTTGAATACTGTGGTCGGTATTAGCTATTTGTACGACTTATTAGACGCCGTGTTCCCCCCAAAAGAAATCTATGGAAAATCACCCTGTAGCTTCTATGTAATTTATCATCTGAGGTTTTCCCGGCGAATAGATGCGTTAAAAGATTCCGGAGTCTCCATCCGGGTGAAGGCGTTGATGTGCACCGACGTTTCGATGGCCAAGTCTTCCATCGTCTCCAGGGTTTTTTTAAGGAGAATCCTGAAGACGATGGCAGACTCAGCCATCGAAACGTCGGTGCATCAACACCGAAACATCAACGCCTTCACCCGGATGGAAACCCGAGAATCTTTCAACTCAGGGAAATTTATGTTTTTATGAAATATTTGGTCAAAATTTGGACATCTACGGTGATGATAACCTTGCTAACTCTACTGCCCGGCCATATTTCTCATAAATAAATCGAACGATTCCATAAAATTTTTGCCTCCCAGCTTTCTTTACGCTAAAATATTGTCTTCATACTTCCTCATGGACCAGGTTTCGGATTCAGAGAATGCTATGCTCCATATTAGGGTTTTCACTAATGTTTTCATCAAATCTTTATTTAGGGTCCCTCTCCTTTTCGCAAAGGTCTCTTTTGCTAATGCAGTTTAAGCAAAAAATATTTTTGCAAAAAATTGCAACTAATTCGGGCAGGATCATGATTCAACTGCACCAAACCATGTTTGACCTTTCGGAAAATTACATTTTTAGCGTGCGATGTTCTTATTTGTTCGTGAAAAAAACTATTTTTTGTTTCTTTGTTACACTTTATGCTTGTCTGTCTGAGGAATGCTTACACGAGTTTTTTCCTTGTTTATGGGTTACTAGAAAAAAGTTATTGTAAAGTGGGTAAAGAATGGACGTGAACGTGTCCCGGAGAAAAATAAATATTACTCCTGGTGGAGAAAACGAGTTTATCAGGAGGTTGCATCAAATACTACCGACGAAGGCTCAACTTTTCCGATGGCAGAGGTGACGGCTAGCTCGATAATTCAGTAGTTCGAAACATCTCGATAAGGAATACTACAGACGCGGTGCTGCTCCATCGAGGATGGAGTTGTCTTTATGTGTGCAGCAAACCTGTTAGAAATAAATGTGCGGTTTTATAGACAATTTGATCCACTGGTAGCCGGTGCGATAAGATTGGGTAGCGGCCGTTCGTGCTAGTGCGACGAGCTGTGTTAGTAGAAGTGACTTTCGGTAAATAGTTCAAATGTTCCGGACTTTTTCTTGACGTATTAGAGTGCAGTTTTTATCGGAACATTTTTAATACTTATCAAAGTCGCATTCTATTATGAGCCATTCCTCTAGGAATTTTGGACAAGTTTACACATGAATTCAGGGAGGAAGACGTAGAGAGTGAGAAGTAGCTGTGATTTTTAGCACTAAAACTGTGGTGAAAAGTTGCTAACAGAGATGCGACATTGAGTTTTCTGATGGAGGAGAAAAGTAGAGAGGAACAACTAGAGGGGAATAAATAGAAAAAGAGGAGACCTAACGGCATAGTAAGTATTAACTAGAAGTAGAAAAAATAACCCAGTCCGATAAAGTAAGAAATTGATAAGTGTAGAGGAAGAAATAGCTCAAATATTCTCGCCTAGAATAGATTTGACTCGTCATACGGATTTAAGTTTGAATCCCTATACTCCCGACCGAGATTTTTCTAGTGTGAGAAATTGTCAAGTCATTCTAAAGAAAAATTCTTCCAAAGATGGAGGGGGTTATCTAAAGTCTGATGTACTCTTCGTAGCTTGCTGTTCCAATGATTTTGTTTCTTTGAAGGTTGTTTATGAGTTCGGTTATAATACAAATATGGGTTGCCAGGAAAAAGGGAATGCCAAGTGAGAGAAATAAGAGAATGGACATGAATGAATTTGGAAGATAAATAAATTGAAGTCTTGGTAGACATATTAAGATTTTTAAGTTACTTCAAACTCTACAAGATAATTCCTTTTTTCCTCTCAACGTTGTTTTTAACCTGACACTATCACTTAAGTGAGCACTCTGGAATCAGATGTCTTTACTGCTGCTTGGAAAACTTTTGGAGTTTTCTTAACATGCAGTATATTTTTGATCTACTTATCTGGTCCAGCTTCAAGATCTTTGTTCATTATTTGTTTGTAACACTGCATGAGAAACACAAACCAATCAATGAAATCATTACCCCCATCAACCAATGATATATGTATTATGGAGATTTCTACAAATTTATATTCCAGAAATGTTTTCCAAAATGCTAATACTTGCATTTGCTGCTGTATGTCTTCTCTCGGAAGTGAATACTGCCAGAATATTGGCATTAGTTCCTACTGCATCCAGAAGCCATCATATTTGGAATAGTGCTTTGATGGTAGGGCTGGCGAAAAGGGGTCATCAGATAACTGCTCTTAGTCCAGACCCAGCAAAGGAATCTCATCCCAACTTGAAGCATATGGTACTAGAGGTAATGGAAAAATATGGTGAACTATTTATAGCCTTTATAATCAATTTAAGTAAAATATAAGTTAACTTCCCTGTAAGAAACAAATTAACTTACATTATCACCAGAATCATGCAATTTTCTTCTAGTATATTGATGCCATTTTTATGTTACAAATCCATTTAGTAAGGAATATAGTCTATATGTTTGTGAAATATTACCTAATTTTAAAGTCTATATCTTGAGCCTCAATTAGATGTATTTATATTGCTGATTCTTGTGACTGTCTGCTTATGTTTTTCTAACTATTGTCCAATTTGGATATGTACTTCATCCCTTGTTCTTCTGTTTCATACTATTAAATTTGTTTAATTATGATAAAAAATTAATCTTATCACTTAGAAAAATATTACAATATTTTTGATATACCTGAGTGATGTTTACTGCTCAACTATCACTAACGAATGCATTGAGATAATTTAAATAAAGTTTACTACTCCATCCCATGAAGGAGATGTCAGTACTCAGTTGTGTTTTATGGGGTCGGTGCATGGAAAATATGTTCAATTCCCATCTTAAGCAATTGTTTTTCATTTCAACTAGTGGTGTCAGCACACTTATCAGGTTTTATATCTTGAAAACACCTCCTGTCACCTGACTTCCAATGTCTTTCAATCTCAATTTACTAACAAAATCACTTTCTGGCTAGTAAAGCGTTAATTAAAAAAAAAGTCTGCCTACCTAACTTAAAATTACATGACTACATAATTACCTTAATCAAGAGTGATTTAAGGGAAGTACATACAAGAAAATAAAGGTGGTAAATGACCATAGCACACACCCTATAAACAAAAATATGTACTATATACTACTATATAAATACACCACATGTGGCACTTTAAATAATTGTATTATATATTTTCAGGGTTCCTATGAGAAGGTCCAAGAAATATTTGAACTGGAGTCATTGGCTGATTCCTCTTCATTGGAAAACATAAAAAGTTTGTGGAATTTTGGCACAGAGTTATGTGCATACCAGATAACAACAAAGGCAGCAAAAGACCTACTCAGTATGCCACCTGATTCTTTTGATCTAATAGTTACAGAGGTACTTTTCTCTGAATGCATGTTCATGTACCTTCATCACTTTGGAGGAGGAACTAGGGTAAGTCTATCATTCTATTTAACATGTCTATGGAAAAAGGTATTTTCCCTGAACTATTTAAAGCATCATTTGTGGTCTCTGTTTATAAAAGTGGTAATAAGCATTACGTGTGTAACTATAGGCCCATTCCAGACTGCAGTCTGCATTGGCCAAAGTCCTTGAAAGCCTAGTTTCTGATAGATTAAAGCTTCTTATAGGTAATGTCTTAGCCACTGAACAGCATGGCTTCAGGAAGGGCCATTCTAATATAACTAGTCTAACTCTATTCCAGCATGATATACCACATTTTTACAGCATCACTATCAAGTCAACACCATTTACTGTGATTTTTCCAAAGCCTTGTATAATGTAAATCACTCTATTTTACTTGCTAAATTGGAGGCTTATGGTATTTTTGGACATTTTCTATCATGGTTAAGAAGCTACGAGATTGTATATTTCTGGAAGAGATCTTATAATAAAAATTTTCCACTCATTATCCCATTCCTTTGTCTTTTCCTCAAGTATACCCCAGGGATCTCATCTCGGTCCTATACTTTTTTTTATTATTTATTAAAGATATATGGTCTTACATACATCCAGTAAAAAATCTTATGTATGCTGATGACTTAAAATTTACCATCCGATTGATTTCTGTGATATTGTTAATGAACTTCAACTGCCTTACTAATTTACTTAAGTGGTGCAACACCAACCGCATACAATTAAATCTAAACAAATGCAATGCTGTGACCTTTTGTAAAAACAAAGTTCCCTATTTGTATGGCTATCATCTATCTGGTACTTCTCTTAATAGAGCAAATCATATATCTGATCTTGGTATCACATTTGAAGGTAATCTATGTTTTATCATGCATATTGACCAAATTTCTATTAAAGCTCATAAGATGCTGGGCTTTATAAGTCGTATTTGTAAAGACTTTAAGAATCCAAATTGTATTTAATGTTATATACCACTTTGGTAAGACCTATATTGGAATATGGCTCTGTGATTTGGATCCCTTATTATGAGTTACATATTCATACCATTGAAAGAATCCAGAATAAATTTTTGGAACTACTTGATTCCAAACTAAAAAAGTACAGAACTGACCACTCTCACAATATTTCAAGTCACTGTATACACTTACCTTCTCTATATAGTTGCAGAAGACACATTGCAATACTCTTTCTGTATGGAATACTGCATAATTATATAAAATGCTCAGGTTTACTTTCTTTCATCACAATTAGAGTCCCTAATTTCAACACAAGGAATTCTATCCTTTTTAATGTCCTCTACCTTCCATCTAACTATATGAGAAATCTGTTTATTTATCGTGTAATGTTAGATTGTAATAAGTACTGTGATAACTTTGACTTCTTCAATTCCTCTTTAACTAAATTCAAGAAGTTTTTATTAAATACTATAGTTGTTTGATCTATCATAAAACATTATCTTTTACATGTTATTTTACTATTAAACATATTTCTTGTCATCATAATCTATTATTATATTTTGATGCACATATAATTACACTATTTTATTATTGTAATTTATATAATTTAATTCACTTTTGTATGACCTTTGTATTTGGCCTAGAAACAGGGCTGATCCCCATCAAATAAAGTTTATTATTATTTAGTATAAGTTTATACATTGAAATATGTGTGTTTATCATCCACATACTGCATTTCCTGGTCCATAAGATGTTAACTGATATTTTGGGATAGATTTTAGGAAATAATATAATGTATTGAATGTTATTAATTTATAGGAATAAAATGAGATTGTTACATTCCAAAATTAGCAGCTATCTTATCTAATGTAGTATAGGTTTGATGAAATATAAGGAATTTCTCTTTCTTAAAATTAATTTTTTTAAATATGCAAATGACACTCTGATGTTGGTACAAATATGTATCCTCCACTCATAAAGCTCAGGCTGATTTTCAAATAACTTTTGAAGAAAAAGTTGGGTCCCTTGGGATGGGAAATGTAGTAGGTACATACATAGCCCTGTCTGAAGAGATGATATTCATGACCCATGATAACTTACCTCCACATACAAAGACAGACCAAAGTTAGAACAATGATGACTAGAGCGGCTACTGATGCACCCACAGCTACTCCAACAACCTCTCCATCCACCTCACATTGAGCCCCATAAAAGTTTCCTGTGCAGCTGTAAATAACCAATACATTTTAATTTCCATGTAAATTATTGCAATGTAAAAATTTTAGTATTAGACACAATGAAAACTTGAAATGCCATGAATTTGAGTAAATATCTCTTTCAGGTACGTAGATAGTAGATGGATTTCTTGGTTATATGATACCTTTTTCTCTATCATTTGTAATGCACAGTAAATATGATCTATGTTTGATCTACATGTTTGAAATTCTGCTTGTTCTTAAGACTTTGTGGAAATATCATGAAACTTAGCACATTTGGCTCATCTTAATTTTTTTAAACTTTCCCTTGGACTAGCAGATTTATTTTAAGAAAAGTAGAATGAAACAGAGATTGACTTCAAATGCCAAATGGCATTAACCCTGAGTAAGACAGGGATGACAACAATTTGGCATAATCCATAATGAATGTGTTAAGGCATACTTACGTGCATGTAACCTCTCCTGTTTTTCGAAAGGTGCAAGTGCCTCTACTCATGCAATGAACCTGCGCAGAACATGATTCACAGCGCCTTCCAACCCGTCTCTCCTCTTCTGGTCCCATGGGTGGCTCACGTCCAGTCAGCACCCCATATGGAAGGGCGGCATCCCTTAGACCATCTCTACATTTGCACCGAAATGATCCATAAACATTGGTACACTGTGCATTGGGACTGCAGTCATTCAATTCAGGTTGAGAGCATTCATCCAAATCTGAAAGAGGAATTTTATTATCAACAGACGAGAAGAAAACACCTTCAGCTCTCAGTGAGTAGTGATATTACTTTTTAGCATTATGATGCAAATAAATTAATTTTTAAACATAGTAATAGTTATTTTTTAAGAAGTGTAAGTAGCACTAATACATTATATGCACATTGAAAACTCTAGGAAGATGGTTCCATCGATTGACCTTAGAGATAAATAAATGCATTCATTATTTGTAGGGTGAGTTGTTGAGATATGCAAAGAATTAAGAAAACTGAGTACATTACCCATAATGGGAGAGAAGGCTCCCTCAGGATTTTCCACCCAAAGTGCACTATCTCCAATATTGTTGCGTCTGCGACGTACCACACCCATCAAGTGGTTATGAAGACGATCACTATCTAATGGGCCCCCTCCTTCCACTATTTCAAGGGTAGCATTAATTATTATATTGCTATTGCCTTCATTACCATTTGTCTTCTTAAATCCATTGATTCGACTACCCAGAAAATCATCAGAATATGGAGTCATTGACATTGCTGAATCAATCTGGAAAGAATTTTGTAAATAAAAAGTAACATTGATTATCTTAATCTGGTATCATCATGATATAGTATAATTGTAAGTAAAGTATAATCGTAATATAGTATTAGCTTTTCATATCTTTACACTTGCTCAAGGTAACTTACAGCCTTGTTAGCTTCCCATTCCATTTGAAGATAGTCATCAGAATTGGAATCCAGCAAACTATCGGACCAAGGTGATATTTGGTCATATACTCTGCCTATTTTCATTGCTACCATCACTGATATTATTCCTAAAATAAACAGTGATTACATATATTAAAAATGAGGTGAATGGAAAAAATAGGATGAAAACTAAAACTATTAAATCCAAAATAGTAACATTATACCAAAAGTAACATTTTGACCAATAGAGTTAGGATAAAATTTAAGTTATTAGTGGTATGTCTCCCATCCAATCAGGGTCATAACGGTGTTTTATCCACAATATATCACATTAAGATAAACCTCAGTTATAGTAATCAACAGGAACTATGAAAGTATATAAGATTGATTTAGTAGGCTAATAAAAGCATATTAGTAAATTCATGACTGAATTAGAAATTATATTGTCTGTAGAAATCACAGATTCATACTAGTTTTTTTTTTAAATCTATTTAACTTTGTTTTAAAAATGCTTGTGTCATAATTTAAAATAAGATGCATACCTCTGCATGGTTCCCTATGCTTCCTTCTTGCATAGCCTGGTCGACAGTGACATGAAGACACACCTTGTTCTGTTCTACAAGACTCATGTTGACTTTGATCACAGGTGGATGGGTCACCAACTATGCATGTGTCGATTCTAAATGGTAGAGTAGTTTAATTCAGATATGTTATTAATATAATTGTTGGAATTAGTTCTCAGTACTTTTTCTGATCTTAAATTAATAAAACCACAGTATTTAACCCTGTGATAGGTTTGTTAGGTAAGGTTAGAGCTCTCCTACCACAAAGCCAAATAGCCTGTGAAAAATCATACATGAAGGTAGGTGGGCTAATTCTATTCTCTATGCTGCTTGTGGTATTCTCGGTAAGATTAGGTACCCATAAAATCACACAGCTTGGGTTTAGCTGTAGGTGTCTAAGAGGCATTACTGGGCATGAACCCTGGTCCTCTATTCAGTAGACAAGTGTTCTAAGCACTAAACTATCATGATATCATTAAGTTTATATCTATAAAGAATTAGGTATTATTATAGAATTAAGTAGTATTAAATAGTAATGATCTTCAAACAAGCTTGTGTACGTAAATGGCTTGCAACATGAAACATATTTTATGATTTCTTCTCCAAGAATCCTGTAACCAAGTGATCTTGGTTACAGGATTACAGTGAGTAACCAAGATCATTTGTATCCATGGAGAAAATACATTGACAATTACAAATAGTTAGCCAGAATAACTGAGGGAATTCAAAAGAAAGGTCTCATGGTTTGTAATAAGGTACATTTTAAGACAGTTTTGCATGGAGATTGAGAAAAGATGAAACCTTGAAACACAAGAACGTTATAAGATTTAAAAAAAAATCTCAATGATTAAATGGTTGGGCAAATGGATGAGCAGTGTATTCCAGAGAAAATCCAGAAGGCACATGTCTACAAAGGCATGAACTTTGAAAAAGATGGATGGATGATGTTTCATAGGGTCTTAGAAAAATTATGGGAGAATATAATGATATGAATGAGAATAGCAGGAAACATTAGAAGGATTTTGTTTCGGAGCCTAAGACTCACAACTCTCAGGGGAGAAGAAGAGGTTTCAGACTTTTCAGATAAATCCTACAGTATACGCCAGACCAGAGGATGGTATCAAAATGTGACCAGACAATGAGGATGGTATCACAACCCCAATGCGAGAATTATTTAAGATTTCAAAATTTTTAAAAATATAGACACATGCATTAAGATTACAATTTGCGTAATAACCTTCTTTATACATTGGCCAAACTTTTTCCTCAACACATTAGTTATGAAACCAAATTTATTCTCTCACTCATTTAAGAGCAACAAGTAAGGATGAGATATAGTTCTCCTTACCGAACTGGTGGATGACTTGGCCTGCGATTTGCAGGTCTTCGGACAAGAGTTAAGTGATGCTTTTGTTTTTGATCAGCAGTTGCTTGAGAACCAGGGCTTACTTCTGGAACTGCATATCTGAAATTGACATATTGTGGATAAAATAAGCACAAGAATTCATAAGTTTTAAAGACAAATTTCTTTAACATGACATATTTTCTTTCAAAATATTTGGTTAGTTACTGATGTGCCATTAAGAGTTGCCTCACAACACGTTTCAATCAACGGCTGATTAGCTTGTGTCGCTTTCAATACATTTACATGTCCTCCCTGATCAATAATATAGCATGGTCGAGTTCCTTATTCATTTTCCATGGATGATACGTAGTAATTATTGCTAATAGGTATTGACAAATATGTCCATTTACTTTCGCCTTGACGATAATTTTACCGGCCATTACTTCCCATTGCCTATCTCTCTCTCTCTTTATCAATTTATTCTCATTCTTGTAGCGCATATAGGTTTTTTTTGCAGAGAACAACGGAGATATGTATTTCGTTTTTGAATTTATGAAATTCCCACAGTCCCGATGTCTTGAAACCCATTGTCTGCTTTTATATGGTAACTTGATTTTTAATCCCAATTTCATGGAATATTTAAATATATAAACAAATAAAAATTGACATAGTTAATGATGTAAGGGACGTTACAGTTTCAGGCTTCACTTTGTGGAACTCTTTCACGGTGAAAGCGAAAAGAAAAAATTCAGCTTATTCCACTTACAAAAACAAACTTTAATGCACGATGAATGGTTTCACTGCGAAGCAGCATCGTCAGGTGGTGCTGCTTAGCAGTGAAACCATTCGTCGTGCATTAAAGTTTGTTTTTATATGTGGAGTAAGCAGCATTTTTTTCTTTTCGCTTTCATCATGTGAGGGACGATTTTTTATTCTTGAAATTAGGTATAAACCTTTACTCCATACTTCCACAATCGTTTGTATCGTAGAATTCACATATTAGGAGGCAGTGTAGTATTGTTTTTGTCTTTTACTAATAATTATTCTTCGTCTCCATCACGAGTTTGCTTTTTTTGAACTGAGAAAAAATCATTTCCGTAATGTCAAACTAGTCTTCATCATCCAAAATCCAATGGAGGCTTTTATTTTGAGATAAAAACTCAAATAAATAAATCATATTAAAATTTTGGCAATGCCTTGTGAAATATACAGAAGCGTGAATATGACATTCACAAAAATCAATTGAACAGAGAATTGAAACATCCGAAATGAAATTTTTAAAGATTTTCTGGTGGAACACGAATGGACGATGAACAGCCAGCGAGACCAACGAAACCTCCGGATACAGATTTACATTGAGTTGAAAAAAAACAGTTTGAGATGATCCAAACTTCCTGTCCAGAGTTTCTGAAGGTGTTGAAGCTTAGGTGCATGGCTATGGCGCTGAAACACGGCAGAAATAGTCACTGTGGAGGAGGCCATTTTGTCCAAGATCGAAAAAAGGAGCGTCAAGTTCACAGTAACATCATGTCGATGCTGATAATTCTTTTAGAAATTCACGGAATTTCACATAAGGAGTTTTTTCCACATGATCTGTCAACGGGAAGTTATGCAGCGAGGTTTCGAAGAGACTGAGGAAAATTAAGCCTGAGGTGCCTGCTTTGAAGGTTATGGTGGAAATTAGGGTGCGAGGTTTTCAAGGAAACTAGCACTAACGTACCTTTTATTTTATCGTTCGTCTGCCGAGGTTCCGTGGAAATAGGAAAGAATTTTTTTATTCCGATAAGAATGATTACTTTTTCAATGAAGATGAAAACACTTGGTTTTTCCACATGAACATTTTTTTTGTTATATACGACCTAGGCTTTGACTTGCAAAGTCATCTTTACAAGTCGAAACCTAGGTCGTATATAATAAAAAAAATAATCATGGGAAAAACCAAGTGTTTTCATCTTCATTATGAATCGCTTCCACAAAGTAACGCCTGAAAATATCCAAATTACTGTTTAAAATTTGATAAATGTTACTAGCTCACATAAACTTAAAACGATACAGTAACACATCTAATTAGAAACCACCTTAAAAGCTTACTACCATAATGAAAAAGTAAACTTGCAATAATATTCATTGGCGTCATCAGTATTATTTAAAAAGGATAAAGGAGTAACGAGGCAAAATATTTGAGGGGCACAAAATTAAGCCTTGGATGTTTTCATAGAGCTTAATTTCAAAAACACCGATTTTCTATATTTTTAGATTTTCATCTAAATTAATGTTAATTTTCTAATTTATGTGACATAAATCTTCGTATTTTATCATTTTTTAAAGCGGAAAGTGTTTTACAAAACGTTTTGCTCGTTGGTTTTCAATTATATAACTCTCCAACTTTCCGAACGTCCTTCTCTCGTGAATCCTTTTACATTAAATGCACAACATTCTGTTCCACTTTCGAATTCCGTTGCTCTCCATGGCGTAGAGGTATATGCAACCATAATGAATCAATATTAATACATTATCCCCTGATTAATGTTCCTCGGTTATTATTGGCGCGTTAATTATCTAGCTGCAATCAAATAATTAGTTGCTCTGTAATAACCTCCGCTCATCGTTTTAAATATATTCACCAATCGACGTATTTCATGACCTCCACATGAATCATCTTACGTTCCGCCAGTATTCATGAATGCGTGATGAGGACACTGATATCATGGCTTAATAGCTCTAATGCAGCTCTTTTGAAGAAAAAATTTATGGGCGCCGTTATTTAGGGAAAATAAAAGTTATTCCACCTACATCATCAGTATGCCTTCCATATCCAATGCATTTTACCTAATTACCATCCATTTTCGATTCTCCATTCGTTTTACAGGTTCCATTGGATCACGATTAATGTCTTTATGTGAAGTACGACTCGTGAAATTAAGTGGAACACGGCATGATGGATACGGGCGACGATGACCACACTTGGGGAATTCGAGGGGTTAATATAATCAGTTCGACCTCCCAATTGTACACAACGTGTCAATATTTTGACGACTACGATCAGCATATGTAATTTATTTTATTAGTCCCGAAACGGCGTAGAGCCGACGATACTAGAAGGTAACGAGAGAAAAAAATTATAAAATATATTGCATATCAAATATATGTATCGTGCAACACAATAATATCGTGTAACACAATATTATCGAATAAAAGGAGTTGGAAGATAATGTTCGACGAATAATCGGTTCAATCATTGTGTCGTGAGGTCAATTGAGAATTATCAATCATAAATGTCCTTGATGTTCGGAAAAAGCGTCGTAAGTAATTTTTTTTCTTAATTTTTGGCTCTTAAACCATTTTTGTGGAATTAAAATTTCCAAGTACCGACTGATTTTATTTTTCAAACTTCTATAAATTTCCGTTTAGTGTATCTATGACATTAGGAGATCCTTTTGCAGAAAAAGGGCTCTCTCTCTGTGTTTGGTTGCCTCCCTCCCTCACTCTTTTCCCTTTCGTCGCCATAGGTGAGTAGTAAGGGTGTGGGGGCGAAGGGGGAGAAAGAACGACCCGAGATTGACCCACACGGCCCCTTATCCCCTTCGGTTTTTCCAGCCTGGCTGCTAAGGGGTAAAGATAGATTTTT
>WURS02275072.1:0-18941 GCA_011762765.2 Rhinocypha anisoptera
GGTGAAACGTTAGATTCATTATCCACGTCAACCAGTGAGCTACTGACACAGCGATCATCTTGGCTGAAACAGGAGTATAAAAATGTCTCCTGGATCATTGTGCTTCATGTGGACAAGAAATCGAGGAGTCATTATGACAAGGGGTACGTATGTGTGGCTTCAACATCCACGATTACCTACAAAGAAACGTTTTCTTTGCCTCTTTTTTGTAATCAATGTATGAGTACATTTTTCAAGGTGCAATGGGCTCAATCCGAAAAAGAGGGAGTATATTCGGCTTCACGAGGTTACTCCTTTTTTATTCCACATGCTGTAGTTACGTGTAATAATCTGCATCTACGTTACCATTTACTGTAGGTTATCTTCCACACTGCGTGTTGGTATATGTACGCTACAGAATATGATAATGAGTAGCACGTATGGCAATTTCTTTTACTAAGAAAATGTTCAGATTTTTGAGGGATGTAATTTATATTTTCATATTACCAAAATTTAATTCATAAAATAATTTTTATTTCCTTTGTGGATAGTAGTTTTTAATGTTTGCTATAACTTAAGATCAATGTTCAACTTGTCCGCCATATTACTAGCGCCATCATTATAATGGAAACTAGCGGCAATTAGAAAATATAAAAAAATACTATTAATAAAAATATTAAAATATGTAACTTTGTAGTGGATATTTTTAAATATTATTATAGATAATAATTACTTGATTTAGGCTATTTGCCGAGTTTGTAATAATGTCTAAAATTTAGAAATTTGGTAATTCAATTGTTTTTCGTGACGTCACAAAGCCATACAAGGACATATTCCCTGCCATTCGTCAGTCTTGGTCAGTCTGTTCTCGATCGTCGTGCTGGCGTGAGGTAAGTGAATTTAGTCTTCTATGTCATGGATTTCTCATTACTTGTGGGTTTTTTAGGACGTACTTTCACATTTTCTTTGAATATCTCTCCGTTTTACACTTGATCTAAATAATGTTTTACGCGTATCGGATTTTCTGATAAATATTTCTGGTAAAAGTTAACCGAGGCATACTGGTGATCGTAGGTAATTATTTCTGTAAGGAAATATCGCGTTCTATTTGAACAATTAAGTCTTCTAGATATAATCTTCTGGTTATTAGTTCGCTACGTTAGGAATATTTAATTTGTATGCTTTGAAACTCGAAATATTTTGCCAATGTAAATCATTCGATACTGTTAATGCGTTTCCTTTGAATGTTGGATCTGCCTATCAGCGAATATGTTTCGCATTTAAATTAAGACGTTTTCATTAGAGATACAATTAAATTCAACTAATATTTCAACAAATCCATTTATTTTAAAACATGGGATCACTATTCGTTTTTTTCCTAGTTCAATATTTTGTTTGAATACGTTATCAAAGGTTAAATAAAGATAAGTTTTCCGCACTCTCTTATACTGCTCATTGAATTACAATCTTGAGGCTTTTTCTAGTACTCATTTCCGGAGTAACCTCTAATTTAAAGGACGATTAGATTAATACAGAAATGAATGATTCTTTCAATGTTCTCTCAAGTTAACTGGTAATATCTCCCTGTGTTCTTCTCGGATGTCAGCATTTTTCTCGTTTCGTTACTTTATTACTCGATTAATTTTTTATCTTACATGTGTCGACGCGATTTTTCAATCTTTGAGTTTGTCGCGAACTTTTCCGGTGTAGCCCTTTCAGTTAGTCAAATGGCGTTCAAGTATGTGGGCGTGAGTGAATAACGACGAAATTGAATTTGATCTCGTCGCTCTGGTTTAGGACTACGGCATTTTTTTCCACATTTTATTTGTTACGACACTCGGGAACAATCGTCGTCTTTCGTCTTCCGCGAGATATTTTGTCGTTTCTATCGGATGTCCGTTCGAGATTTTCGGCCTTTGCTCAGGACTGCGAATGGGGAAGTGCAACTGTGTGTGCTGTAATAATTTTCACTCTTGATTAAAGATATCTATCAGTGAAGAAATTTAAATTTTCGACACTTTCTGAAGATTGTGATTTATATTTATTTGACTTGAAAGGTTCACCCACATAGACTTAAGAAAATTAGTAATATTTTGTTACGCATAGAAACCGCCTAACGAGTCATATTGTAAATTCTGGCCACTCAAGACCACTGACGTTGATAATAATTTTTAATATTCGTTATTTATAAAAACAATGTTTATTTGAATCCTTTGCATTCTTTTCAGGACAACGGATTTTTCAGCGGTGTTAGGGATGGGAGTGTTTCATGGACATCAGGAATGGACAGTGAAGTGATTTCACTGATGTTATCCGAGAACCAGGACCCTTGGGAGCGACGGTAAGTTGAACTCTCAAGTCAATCTTATCTTTCACGATACTACACGATGTCTGCACAGCTTGTCATTACCTCTATAAAGAAAGTATAACTTTCTATACTCCAAATTACGATGTTAGGCTTCAATTGTTGGTAATTTTCTATATCCACTGTTACCAATTTACCACACCTGTGGAAAAGTATAATATATATTCATTTGGTAATCATTTAAATATGGCGTACATTTTTTAGTGTGTCCCATTTTAGTGACAACATGTAAGGGAGTGCTTTAAATCCAAGAAACTTTCATACTGAAGATATTTTGTTATAGTCCCTTTTATATGTGTTCCAATGATCCTCTACCGTTATTAATATCTGAAGGATATTCCGCGATTAAAGTGTGGATGGTATACTCTGACAAAGTGGGTCCTGGCGATTCTCTAACACACAATGTTTGTTCATAATGTATTAAATACGTGCCTATTGGTATAGCCGAATATGGAGGTGTTTTATCTCGCGAAGCGTATCTATGTAACCTGTCGTACGTGTACGTGTTTGTTAACTCAAATTTATTTTTCCGTGACTGTTGTGATGTCAGATATTTGATTCTTATATAATGCCTTCCCGTGGTAATGGCTGTGTTCGAGCAACATTTACTGCAGTCTTGTTTCAATTCTTAGTGAGGAATAGGATTAGATGAAAATATTTCTGTGACTTAGTTAATTCCATGCACCTTTAGGTAAATGGTGATCATAAATGCGAATGAAAAATATAAAAAATCTTGTTTAATGTTATGGAACCAGTTAACATAGCTGTATCGGCATACAATTGAGGGTAATTAGTGTATTAAAATATTCGAAATCATATTTTTATTTAAAGACATTTTTTTATGGAAATGGAATGTTATCTTGATTGGAGGAATAAATGAACGGTGAAACACCTTGATATTTTTAGTGACGTCACCCTCTCCATGCTCCCATTCTCTCCCACACACCTATAATTTCGAACCTAAAATTTTGGGTTGCCCCAACGGATCTCTTTCAAAGTGGTCGTCTTCCAAGCATTTGCCAATTCACACTTGAGGTAGTTCCTTACCATTAATAATCAACACATGCGTTTTGCAATATTAATTGAATTTCTTTCAAACAGTGTATTAAAACTATACTTCTTTAGGTTCTAAAGAAGAGAGCATATAGTGTCCATCACCGACTCGTAATTTGAGTGTGATATTGACAGATGATATACTTACCTCTGTGGCTGAAATATTTCATTTCGATTCATGACGGGCAATTATTCAATTTATCATATACGTAGGTATTACGTATTTTGGAAGAATCGTGCTCTACAGTGATGTATTGGATACCATATAGTATGTAAACTAATGCTTTTATTAGTATCCTCGGTCAAATGATTCCAATTATTAATTCTATCACTTTTCAATTACTCTTGGCGAAATATTACTCTTTCGCTAAATAATATCAGTATTTTTTTTTAATTTGGTCGATTGACATCGGATAATGCATGAAACTGAGTACTTTATTTTGATATCTTGTCCAATCAGATGACAGCCGGTAATGACGAAACCCCTCACTTTTTCTTTCTCGTACTGTACGGAGGGGCGGGACCCAATTAAGTTGGTCAAATATTGATGATATGATCCAGTCACTTTGAAGATTAGTGTGTTACTTTGTTTGATTTCACCGATATAATATCTGAGTTAAAATATAATACCATGCGGTGCTTAATAAAAGAGATAATTTTTAGCCGTGGATATCTTAAGTATTAATATTATATCACCCAAGGTGAGGTTTCAGTCGAGTCTAATGGGCCTCTACGGTCCACAAAGGGTGCCTGTAATTTGAAAAGGGGGAGCGGGGGGGAGAAGGTCATTTATCCAATGTAGGCCCTTCCAAGGTCTGTGAATGTTATTCCCTCGCCCGACTTCGATGCAGGGACCACTCTGATATGCACTGCCTGGGCTCGTAATATGTCTCTTCAACTTAGTGTTTACTATGCGTTTCGTGGGCCTTCCAGCAATTGATTTTGCTAGTGGGTACATTTTTCCACGCGTCTCTTAACGTTTCCCCCAATCGAGTCATTAGGTGTCTCTGCCCTTTTTAATAATTAATTGAATAGGTATTCTCGTGTGACGACCGAAGACAACATTGAAATGACTGCTACTTGGGTAGCCACAGTTACAACCCAGCGTAGGGAAACCAAAAGTCTCAGTCATTATCCCTGCCGCTTACATGGAGACTGAGAATTTATTGTTACTGTTTGATGTTGAAAGCTTTGTATCTGCCAGTTTCCACTGGAGTGCAAATATGACCCTCAAACTTTAGTAACCTGCAGTTTCTTGCGTACATATCGAAATATTCGGAATGGAATTTGGTACCTTCGTCATAGAGGCTAATTGCGTTTATTATTATATAACTCGATTGATTATTTCATTTGCGTGTTGCAACGATTATCCGATCATAAGTTGTCACTTTTTTGCACTGAGTTATCACACTATTTAATGTGTACGTTACATCTTAATACCCATATAAATGGGAAACGAAAAAAGTTTTTTTCTGAAAGGCCTCCATGATTTTACGTGCGTGATATGATGTGTCATAGTATGACGGGGTATGCAATGTATCTTCAACCTGTTCTTTGAAGTAATCTGCTTAAAATTTTCACATACATACAACCTTTATTTGCACCTGCCATGAAATAGTATTATAACACCCATACAAGAGAATGCGACGTACGCGTCTGTAGTAGTATTTATTTCCATAAAAATTGTCCATAACAGATGTCACAATGGTCAGGAGCCGTCAAAAAAAAACAAAAATACAATATACGGAAAACAAATTTACATTTTGCAAAATACAATAGATTAACATATTACAACATGTATTTGGGAAAGCACCCATACACACTTTCATCAGAATTATTTACAAATTCAGTTTAAGTTTCTGTTTAATTGTCATATACTCCTCTACAGTATTAAAAAAAAATTCAACAATAGTTTACAAAGTTTTGTTTAAGAATATTTTCACAGTTAATTTTTTAATTCCTCCTGAGAGCATATTAAAGTATTGTGCTCATTTGACATAGGGCAAACAATTTTTTTCAAACAATTTTAGATTATGTTGTCTTATCAAGTACTTATCACTGCTTATTGTATTTATGGACCTCCTTACCACTTTTCAGTAAACTTAGCTTATTTTAAGTGTGTCTTAGTATCTTAAATACTATAAATGCTGGAAGGGTAATCATTTATAGCTTTTTAAAAGCTAGTTTTTATGAAGCCTTTAATTTTAAGTTGACGCTATATCTAATAGCTTTCTTTGACTTTCGCTCTCTGACCTTAGTTATGAGATCATCGATGTGATTGCCCCATGTTATACTTTCATCTAATGTCAATTCTAGGAACTAGGTGGATTATTGTTTGGTTAAAATCTGGTCATCAATAAAATATTTGTTTTCTGAGGATTTTTTACATGCTTTGAATACCATATAATTAATTTTTGCATACATTTAATAAATTATCATTAAAATACTGTACACAATTTATTTATGAAAATATTTCCTCTAACTTCAATGTCCTGACCTGTTTTATTCTTTGCTGTAATTGAGGTGTCATCAACATAAAGTATTGCTTTCTTCACCTCCATTTTCAATAGTTTCCCTTATATCATCTATATATATAAGAAACAATAGTGGCCCTAAGATGAATCCATGTGGGACACCATTTTTATAACATAACAAACCCGTTTATACACTGACTTTTTACCAGTTGTTTCCTATTTGATAGCTAAGATTTTAACAGATTTAATTCCTGTCCTTTGATTCCATACTTTTCTAGTCTGATACAAAGTAATTTGTGATTGACACAATCAAAAACCTTTGTCAGATATATAATATATATAGAAATCAACAGCGTGAAATTCCTTATCGATACTGGAAATTATCTCTCCCATTATGTTAATGGCTGCAGTTGTTGATGTTTTCACTTTTAAGAACCCACGTTGAGAATTGCAAAATGTATTATGTACATTGGGAAAAGACACTAGCCTCTTCTTTATAGCTATTTCAAAGATTTTTGAGACGAAAGACAGAATAGAAATTGGGCGATAATTGTTCATTTATTTTCTTATCTCAATTGTTAAATCCAGGAATTATTACTGATAATTCTAAATCCTCTGGAAAAACAACTTCAGTAAACGATTGGTTCATTATGTTTTATAGTTGTGGAATTATTGAAGGGGCACTAGCTTTAATTGCTTCTATGGGTATTCCATCAAATCCGGTGGATGTCTTTGGTTTAATATTTTTAATGATATTTAGTACCTCAATTACGGATATGGGGTTCAGGTACATACTATCTGTGATACATTCGTTTACTTTAGAACTTCCATTAAGTGTACAGTGAATATCTTTAGTCAATTAATTACCTATTTCAATGAAGTACATTATTTAAATGTTAGCAATGTCCCTTGAATCTACGATTATTTTATAATTGTTCATAATTTCTTATGGTGAGAAATTCTGTATTTCTTTTCCTCTTCATATGTTTATTATGTTCCAGCTACTTTTACTCACATTAGATGAAAGTTTAATGTATTCATCGTTGTGATTCCTTTTTGTGTCCAATACTAGTTTATCATAGTACTTTTAAACAAAGAGTACTCCGACTTTCTTTCATTATCCTTTTTCTAAATGGTGCTTCGCTTCTAGATCTCATAAACTATTTCTAGTAATTCGAATGTTATAATCAATCCTATTTGTTCTTTTACCGTTTTATTTGATTTTTTAAACTGTTATTATTGGACAGCTTATACCTGTACGAAAATATATCAATGAAATTGTTATATTTATTGTCATTTACTGAGTTATCAGTAAGAACTTTACTCCAGTCTTCATTGTTTATATTATTTTGGTATGTTTCTATATTTTCATAATTGAAGTTATTTATATTAACAGGTTTTTAATTCATTGAATTTTTAGTAAAGTTCCAATACTTATGTTTAATTTTACAACAAAATTGTCTGCAGGTGAGGACTTTATAACTTCCTTTGTACAAAAGTTGTCTCAGGTGTAACATTGTGGAATTAGATCAGCATATTGGAGTAGGAGAAACACACATTTTAATTCCACACAATTTTATTTTAAACACTAATGTTTTTAAATAAAATAGTGTGGAATTACTAAGTGTGTTTCTCTTACTCCTCTATTCCTTTGTAGTATACTTTGAACTTTGCAGATTTGTGAAAATGTTATCAGTGCAGCTGGTAGTTCTATTTGTAACTCTAGTAGGTTTGTTAATTCTACATTGAGGTTAAATTCTACTAGCATTTGGAGTAGATTATTCCTATTGGCATTATGTTCAAGCATATCTACATTAAAATCACATAGTATTATCACAATATTTTCCTAATTTTTGGCCACAATTTCAAGACAATAAGACATTTTTTCAATGAAACAGGTTATAATTCCTTTTGGAGGACGATATATGCCTATTAGGTAAACCGTTTTGTTTTTTCAAAGGTGAATTTCACTCCAGCTAGATCTATGTTTTCGTAATCACTCAATTCTTTTAAGTCTAGATAAGTACAGTTGTAATTTAACATGGGTTATTATTTCCTAATATCATTACAGCACCACCTCTTTTGTCCTTTCTACAGCAATTCCTTCTAGTAATTGCATATCAGATGGTATATTATTAAATAAACTATCCTGTGTTAACCAATGCTCATTGAAAGCAATAAAATTGGGTTTTTCCTCTTGTACAAGAGTGTCAGTTTGTCCTCTTTTATTATAGATACCTTGTAGGTTTTGATGTACGAAACATAGTCAGATCTTCTTAATTCCTTCCACTCCTCTTGTGACTCCTGTAGGTGGACTGTGTTGTGAATTTCCTTCTTGTTACTTTATTGTGCTGGAGGGGTCCATTTTTTCAAAAGTTGCACTAGTATTTTCTGCTATCACATCTGATGAGTTGTTTTCGCCATTCTTCATCTGCTTGCTTAGCTGGCGACAGTCTGTTGTTCGCTCCTTTGACACATTAGCAATATTATATTTAAACTTAAATTTGTTAAGTTGCACACCTGTTGGCCAAGTATCTTTTTATACACGTCTCGAATAAGGGAGTAATTGGCTCCAAGGTTTAAAGAGCATCCTCTTTCATTATTTGAGACTACTTCACATGAATAATCACGATTGTGAAACTTAGGTTTTAAGTGTTTCGCAATGAAATCACACGTCGTTCTCACTTTAAATCGGCTCAAAAATAACCTAGCTTTACACGGGTCTCCAAAACAATTCTGCTTATTGTCGTCGTCCACATTTTCATCACACACGAAAAAAATTTTTTCTTTGTAGTGCCCCTTTCGGTGACGAACAAAAAAGAATCCTTCTTCATCAGGAGGTAGTTTGTTGTTTTCAAGATTCAAATTGGTGGCTGCACGAGGTGTTTCAGTTTTTCTGCCAGAGTTTTGGCTGCTTCGTCTCAGTTCATTTTTATTTCTGCAGTTTTTTGTTGATCTAAGAACATTTCAGAGGATTTGATGATAAGATAACTTTCGAAAAAATCCATGTGCTTTGCAAGTCTGTCTAACTTATTAAGAATTTCAGTTATCGAGTCAAACTTCGGTACGCTTTCTTCGACGACAGGGTCAGGAGGACAGTAATCATACTGCCATATTATGGATTTTCTGTTTCTGATAACAATAAATTCTATTTCTGTGATATCCGCACATTCGCGATGAAACCTGCCATTGCATCTTCCATGCAGATTAGTGAATGTTCCTTAATTATCGGGTTTTTGCAGGAATAACAATTTTTCAGATTTTCACTACGGTCCGCCATCTTGGCGCGAGATCTTGCGGTCTTCCTCCTTATCTTGATCGCGACTGCGGCCATGCCTGTTCTGTTCCCCGATCGTATACGAGGAAAAAATGACATTTAAAATCGTTCCACAGAGTGTGTCAGATTTGAAGTGCGCTCTCTGATCTACTGTAGTAAGATGATACAAACAGTATATACGCTTGACCGTCTTTGTTGAAATGATCTGACTCAAATTTACACAGAAAATTTTACCTGTATTTCAAAATACGATACAAGAGTGGCTCCCAACCTAAATTCTTTAAACACATTCGTAACCATTTTGATGAAAAAACTTTTATATTTCTTTTGTAAGATCGAAGTTACA
The DNA here is from genome assembly GCA_011762765.2 of Rhinocypha anisoptera. Lineage (NCBI taxonomy): Eukaryota > Metazoa > Arthropoda > Insecta > Odonata > Chlorocyphidae > Rhinocypha > Rhinocypha anisoptera. The sequence goes on from WURS02275072.1 coordinate 9,495, forward strand.
TACTATCGTAATAAAAAATTATGGATCCTCGAGTTTAAACTTAAGTTTCAAGAAAATAGACCAATTATTCCCAGTGTCATTGCTAATAAATTTTAGCTTGATTTATTCTGCGTTGTATTGTATTAGAAAAAGAATTTTAATCTCAGTTTCTTGAAACATTACTCTGGATATGTCTAATTGGTGTTTTATTGTGTTTTTTCTCTCATACCATACAACTTAGAGTAAAACAAGCTAAAATTCTTTATCAATCACGCATAAATTGATTGGCCCGTTTCCTGTAACAAAACTCGAGTATATTTAACTTATATTACGATTGTAGTACTAATAGTCTGGGAAATTTTGAGATGTGTTTTCTGTTAGTCCAAAGTTCTTGTTTCCTGGCATTAAAACTACTTTTGAAAACTCGTTCTACGAGTCGTATTCGAACGATATCCCGGGGAGAGGGATATGTATGTCTTGGATAACACCCATAGAGCACTTATATCTATACATATTATATTATATCTATACATTTAGTACCGCTCACCAACTAAAATGTTGATAACACACAATTGATATTAACATTGACACAATTAATATAATTTAGATGCTAATTACACATAATTGTACTCATCATCAGTATTTCAATCCGAAGATTGGTTGACTGCAGCCCTCCATCCTTTCCTATCTAGTGCTCGCTCTCTTGCTAATTGTACTACATACATTAAATAATAACAAAGGAATTTATGAAAAAAATAAACTGCTATTGGCATCATTAAATATAAATAGCTTCAGTGATTTGGGAAGCATTCTTTAAGTAGCGTATAATAAAATTTATTTCTAGAAATGGGAAAATGGAATCAAGTCGGTTTGGAATTGAGTTCCATAGTGTAGCGGCTGCCATGAAAAACTACTGTAGGAAAGTAATTGTACGATGGGAAAAAATTTCCAGGCTGCTTGGATTCATTCTGGTAACCATTTTATGTGTAATAGTTCTGAAGTAAAACATATCTGTCGTACAATTCGTGAAAAGTAAAAAAGTTATAGAGAGATTGATTTCTGTGGCATTGGAATTTGTCGTAACGAGCCGAGAGGTGGAGCGATAAGGGATGATGAATTCGAGGTCGTCATGGAATGTCTCCCGCGACGAATGTAGAATCCCGCGCGGTCGTCTTCTTTGCCTTTTCGTCTTTTGCCCGGGCGCCGAACGTCCACTCGCGCGAAGGAAGTGTGTAGTGCAGAAGGAAGCCGGGTACTGGTTCGGTGTCGTCGGGTGACGCCGCGAGTTTTTCAATTCGTTGCAGCTCCGTAGTCGCTTCGATTGAATGCATTAAGCAGATTAAAATTGGACCTTCTATACGTTTCAAATTTTTCTAATGGTCAGGTGCAGAAAAAATACTTTTACAAACTACGTTTAGGAGATTTCCCATATATTCTTACCTATCGAGCATGTCGTGGCATTCACTTATATCGTCCACAGGACGAGTTCAGTTGTTTGGTTCTGGTGACTTTTTCGTTGAGAAGAATTCTACTCTGGAACATGGCCGCCACTCCGTTTCTATATTAACTTCCCCCTGATTAGATACAATTCAACCCTTTATCGCAACCTTCTCGTCCTATATTGGTTGTTGATCTATTCCTAAATATTTATTTATATGCCCTTGCGGCTCCTTGTGCGTGCTATATCGTAGATGTAAGTGTCCGTTACATTGAACTTCTGCTGGGATCATTTAATCACCCGGAAGCTCTTTCAAATGCGCGTAGTCGGTAACCACATTGACTTCCTCCCACTCACATAACAGGGAAAGGGGATATTTTGACACTTAAAGTTTCATTCTCTGTCGGGTCGTAATTAAGCACAGCCGCATCAGTTGACAGGACGCGTAGTCTCTCTCTCCTCCGTCTCCTGAGACAATACCGCTCCGAAGGCGAAATTACTTAGGTTGCCTCGGTGAAACGTCTAGGTGAAATCAGGGTAACTCAAGGGTTCTTTGTCAAGGCATCCTTTAATCTCTCAAAGGCGTGGCTGCACTGGGGTCAAAAAAAGCGGTCCCTTCCGTTAATAATATTGTGACCGGCCTAACAAGAACAGAGAAATAATTTTAAAATCTCCATTAGTAATTAGCAATGTCGAAAAATATCGCGCTTCCTTTTTGGAAGTTGGCGTAGGAAACGTCTTAACTGCCAACTTTTATTGGTCCCATGCTTTAACCAAACCTTGATAATTGCATGGACCAAATATTTTATTTTCTCCATCGGAAATTTACATTTTTATTATTTTAATGATAAGTTCTCACTCCTCAGCTTCTCAAATACCATTTCATTCGTTGTGTGTGCTTTCATTATGGTGATTTAAAGATAATAACATATTCCAAATACACTAAACATTGCGATAGTTTTAATCCTAATTCCAATAAACTTTTTGGAGAAATTTTTGCGGAAATGTTCATGTTCCATCTATAAATATAAAACGCAATTCTCCCATTTCTATTTTACTTATAATTGCTGAGTTTCTAAATTAGCGAAATCGAAATTTTAATAAATGATTGAATAATATTCCGAATTTTTAGATGTTTAAATTTTAAAAACGTTTGTTAAAATACACCATTTGTGCTTTCATTTTTGTTTCAGTTCCAAATGTTTCAGATGCTGTTGGAATTTGGAATTTGAAGCACGTGTAGACAGTAAAAAATATATTTTTTTTAGATCTTTGATGTTTCAAATTTCAGATTTGCACAAAAAACATATTTTTTATTGAAAATCTAAAATTAAATATTCGTTGAAATTAATCTTGCTACCCCTAATTGTCTTTGTCTTTTTTTCTGTGTAAGTGCGTTAGTAAACTTTCATCTTTATCACTCTTCTTTTTTTATCACGGTTTCAATGCATTGAGCGAAAAACAGATTTTCGAATTTGTCGTGGGTGCCATTTGGATTATAAATACGATCCGCACTCCCCTCTGATGCAAAAGTAATTGCATTCATCGCGGGTGTTTTTTTTCAACCCGAACGGCATGCGTGTGTACTGGTATCGTCCTGATTCCAAATTCAACGTCGTTTCCTCTTGCGACTTAAGATCCATCGGGATCTTCTGGTGGTCTCAGTTAGGTGTAAGTTTGAGAAATATCGACACCCACACAACGTCAAGGGTCTCATTTATATTCGAAACATGATACACATGATGACACCTTTTTGAGAGTCACGCTAATTATGTTCGTTTACAAAATGGCAGCTATAAGCAACATGCGAATTAGGGTTTTTTACTGTTTTTTACAGTAGACTTTAGAGAAAAATGTTTAAATAAATGTTATAGAGGTAAAAGAGATAGGTGGCGTGGGTAATCGTACATTATGTTTGTATCATTAATTTAGGCACATCGCTCATAAAAGAAAAAACGCTGTTTTTACACGTCTTTTAATTATTAAATGGATTACTCAATGAACTTCATTTTACAGCAAAATATATACGAATCGTAGCTCCATTTTTTTTCAAAATACTCGCGTTGGCGTTGCATTTTTTCCATATGACACTTATTTTTTTTTAACTAATCTGACCTGATTAATCCGAACCACCTCTATTCCCGAATTCGTAAGGCCCTCTGCGATATTTCCACCTGTCTCCCCCTCGTGATATGGAACCCGATATTTTCCGCGATGTACAAGCACCGCCCTCCCCGTTGGATTACGATGGACGATGGTTAGTCGGAGGTGGGCTTCCTCCTCCAGTGCTGGGAGTGGGCTTCTTATTTCTTCTCTTGGATGCGCAGCTTCTATGAAAAGTCAAACCCCTCCTCTCCGAGGACTCTCCCAATCGCTTTCGTTCGTCCTTCACCCGGTGGACCTTAAAAAAGCCATTTTACCTTACCCATGGTGGACAAGCGCTTCACATAGCATTATCTACTTCCCTCTTGACCCAAGTTCGCTTTATGAATGAAAACATCTTTGTCACCCTAGAACTCACAAAGAGCCCTGCCCACTCCCCACCTCTAGAGGAAGCACCTCGGTCAGTATAAACAACCACTCTCCGAACTTTCTCTCGATATTCTGGTAACCCGATCGCTCGACGGGCGTATTTCTACTTCCCTCCGAAAAGAGACACAGGGAGTCCCCACTCCCAGTCTCGCCACTCGACTTAGCAATCGCACGTTCTATAACAGTTTGCCCCTTGAAGTCCCACCCGCCAATGGAATATCAAATTTCCCGACTTTTACAACGCCGTCGCCGATAACAGTCACCGCACCTTGTCTACATAGAAAGCCTAATCTCAACATTCCCTCGCAAACCCTAGATTTTTCAGTAATTGCACTCGCTGCCTAAGCATGAAATTCCCCAAATGTTTATCCATTTCATATTCCCGAATTTCATCGCACTATTCCCTGTAGGTAATCCCCTTTATCTCAATTATGAAAACAATCAGTCCCAAGGTACAAATTAGACTACGTATTATGAGACACATTTGGGCCCCCGTATTTGTGAACAAGCCATATTGCCGTCCACTTATCCATCTGCGTTATACCAAATCACTGACCTCCTGTGCTGTTTCCACTCGGTGAGGGAGTACAGTCACTGGGATCCGGGTTCTCCGGTACCGGTGCCGTTTTTAAAAAGCTACTTCTCCTTGATGTATGTCTGCTTCCCACACCATCCAGCACTATCAAATGGGTTTCCGTGTTAATACTTCCGCCTCTCATCAAGTGCTCGGTCTGGTCGAGAGATTTCCGCATGCTTTCAACGGAAGACAGTTCACCTATGTGGTCGTCCTTCACGTCGCGAGTACTTTCGACACTTGTGCGTGGCGTCAGGGTCCTCCGTAGGCCCTTCGACGCGTCTACAACCCCTATTGCCTCACCACAATTATTCTCAGCTACCTCCGTAACCGCTTCCTTCGCTTTGTCTTTGTCCTCCATTTGGGCCAGTCTCCTCAGGTTTCCAACAGGGGTGCTTTCCTTGCCCAAGCTATTCAACGTCATTGTAAACGACATGACAACATGAAAATACGTGACGCAACATACGAAGGCAGACGATACGTCCATTGCCGCATCCGTAATCTCCGTAGACGTTAACATTTGCAGACTTAAAACCCACCTCCGAAAAATACATAGCTGGTCATGCACATGAAAATTGATGATAAACGCTTTTACTTATAAAACTTTGTAATCTGTTCTCTGAAGTGTTATTAGGCTATAATTCTCGTATTTTGATTTACCACATTTTATGGATAGGATCCGAGATTCCTATTTCCCGGTTATCACACTTTGCCTCTTCATTCATTTCCATTATAATATATTTTTAATAATCTCAAGCATATGCTGTTCTATAGATATTCCATCATTAAAAATACTTGCGTCACTATTCACGTGTGCCGTCAGAAAATCTCTGTTTGTAATTGTTTCTTGAAGAGCTTACGCCGTAACCATACTTGTAAATTATTGTTAAGTTTTAAACGTTTATTTAAAACAAATTCTCAAAAAATTCCGTTTCCGCAAATCGTACCTTTTCAGTCATATGATTCAAGTGAGCACGTTATATCACTGCAGTACAATTTTGAATTACATGCGTTCTACTACACTTTCGGGCTGACCTTCACGAGATCATTGAGTATTTTGGCTCGTAATAGTTTACTTCAATAAAAACTTTAATTTTCAAAGCTTTTGCAGCTATCGCTGCTCTAGTCAAAGTTTCATAACGACCTCCCTGATTTTTTGCATGTCTAAGATTACCAATCTATTACCTGGGTAAAAAATTAATCAAGCCAAACTATTTCCGTTAAAGATCTTTTTCCATTTGACTGGAGCTCTCCTTTTATTTATTTATTTAAATATTTTTTCCAATTACTAAGAAATTTATAATTTTTCCATCAAATAAGTGTCTTCGTAGTCATATAAAAGCATGGCGCCTTTAATAAAGCAAATTTTTGTTAGAAATATATCTCGTTTTGCAAAAAAGACAGTATATTCATCTCAGGAGGACCATCTAAATAAGAATATAAATGTTTGCGTAATTTACCCACATAATTTCTTTCACATTTCATATTTTTTATAAATGCAGCAATATTTTTACTTAATAAAACCAGTTATCAGGTATAATAACGCCGAGGCTTCCCCTCACAACTTCCATGCACGATATTATTTCTAGCTCTTGTTAAAAAGTTTCAATCCTAGCCATCCTCCGCACACACCAATTCTGTATAAAAATTTTGATCAGGCAATTATATATGTAGATGACATAAGCTTTCGTGGTTCTGATATCTATATTGTCATTGTAAACGCATGTTCGCACTTTAATTTTTCCTTATGTTCCCTTCAATCCCGCTTGGTAATTTACGCCTCCCCCCTCAAATCCTCCCCCCCTTCGCCGATCCGTCAATGGAATTGCCTTTATTCCACAGTTGGTTTCCTTTCGCTATAGGACTTGATTCATCACCAACGAAACCTAAATATATCTGCGTAAGTTACTTTCCTATAATGAATAAAATATTTACTTTCATACCCTCTTCGTTGAAGGAGGAAGTGTGTGGTTTAAGGGAAGAATGGAAGAGCAGCTCTGGGATCGCACCTTATACAACACGCGTAGGGGTCGTAGCATTGTCTCACGAACTTTTCTATGCACCTGCTACGAAATGACGATGCCTATAGTTTTATACGAATCATATCATAAAGTTTTATACGAATCATATAACGCCCGGCTTCACTTGGTGGTAATTTTCCATATCCATGATTCAAAAATAAGGGGTATCGCATTTCCACACAGCTGCGGAAAAGTACGATTTATATTAATTTGGCAATCATTTAAATATGATGTACAGTTTTAGTGTGCCGCACTTTGGCGACAACAAGTAAGGAAGTAGTTAAAATCAACGAAACTTGTAATCATCCCATATTTTTCTTTCACTCGTCAGTAACTATAACACACCTTTCATGTGTGTTATAGAGTTTTGCTCCTTGAGTTATTAATATCTTAAGAATATTCCGCGATTAAACGGTGTTTGGTACTGTCCGGCAAAGCGACACATTTCAATTTTCTAATAAGATACATAATTTGTCTTCGTAATAATTGAAAAACATACACGGAGTTGTTAGGGAATATGAAGTTGATAGTGTCGGCCGTTACACGGTGGAAACGAATCATCGTAGCGAAATGAAAAAACCAGTTTGGTAAATTTCCACAATTTATTTTTGGTGACTACCTCTTCTTCGACTTACAAAGTCATCATCAGATAATTACCTGATGATTACTTTGTAAGTCGAAACCCGGGTAGTCACAAAAAATAAATTGTGGAAATTTACCAAGCTGGTTTTTTCATTTCGCTAGGGAATATGAAGATATTTGATCTCTTGAAGGCAACCTATATAATTTCTCGTACCTTGGACGTGTTTGTTAACTCGAATTTATCTTTTCGTAACCAATGTGCTGTCAGACGTTTGATTCTTATATAATGACTTCCCGTGGTAATCCCCTGGTTTATGGAACATTTATTGCGGTGAGGTTTTTTACAATTCTCAGAGTAATATAATTCCACGATAATATTTCTGTGAGTTAGTTAATTCCATGTTCCTTTGGTGAAATAGTGACATTATACGCCTTTCATGCATTTCTTGCAATGACTTGTATTTATCATAGAATGGGAAATAGGGTTTTATTCAGATTTTAGTGTTGTACCGCTTGAATGTAGTTATAATCGCAACAAACTGTGACTCAAAAGCGTAATAGCTTACAAAAAAAATTGAAATTATATTTTTATTTTTTTTATACTATGATGGAAACGGGACGTTCTCTTGAATGGGCGTGGAAATTTACGGTTAAACTCCATGATAATTTTAGTAAGGTACCTTCTCCGTTCTCCCATTCTCTCCCCTCCTAAAATTTTTGGTTGCCTCAACGCATCTCTTTCAAAGTGATCTTCTTCTAAGCCTTTGTCAATCTATTCACACTTGAGGTAGTTCCTCTCCTTTAATTACAAATACAAACATTTAGCAATATTCACCGAATTTCATTCAACTGGTGTCTTAAAACTATCCTTCTCTAGGTTATAAAGAAGAGAACATATTGTGTCCATCACCGACTCGTAATTTGAGCGTGATGTCGACAGAGGATATATGTACTCACAGCTGTGACTGAAAAGTCACATTTTGATACTTGACGGGCCATTATTCAGGTTTTCAGGGACGATGGTACTTTTTTGAAAGAATTTATGTGCTCTACCGAGATGAATAAGAAATAATATAGTATGTTATCCAATGCTTTTATTTGTTTCCACGGTCAAAAAATTTCACATTTTAATTCAATCACTCTAACATTACTTTCGGTGAAATCTTACTCCTTCCCGAAACAATTTTAGTATATTTTTAGTTTACTGTATTAACATTGGAAAAATAATTAATCTGAGTAGTTAACTTTGATAGCCCCATATCTTATCCAATCACAACAACACACAATAATCAGACAGTAATTGCAATACCCCTCACTTCCTTCTTCTCTCTCTCAAGTTCTGTCATCTTCACATCGTTAGTTTTACATGTAGTTTGCAATTAGGCTAACTCTAAGGCCTTTTTATTTTTAAAATCTTAAAGATACTAAGGTACTAACTTCCACTTTGGCAGAATGCCAGAATGGCAGAATTCGTTGCACATTAGTTGTCAGCTGATTAATTTTCCAATTGAGAGTTGGCACGCTTATCCGAGAATAAGCTTTCACCTCGTTTCTCTGAGTTATAACAGTATTTATTGTGTAAGGTACACCGTAATTCCTATATAACCGAGAAACGAAAAGTTTTTTCGGAAAGGACTCCATGATCTTACCTGCTTGATATAATGTGACATAGTGTTACGGGGTACGGACTGTATCTTCAACCTTTTCTCTGAAGTAATCTGATTAAAATCTACATAATACACACAACCTATATTCGAAGCTACGATCAATGAGTGTAATAGGAAGTTATAACACCCATGCAAGAGAATGCGACGTGCGCTGTCTGTAGTAGTATTTATTTTCATAAACTCTGCCTTCCTCTATATCTTGATCACGACTGTGGCCGACTTGGATCTCAGCGTCATCGGTAACAAATTTTAGCTTGTTTTATTCTGTGTTGTATGGTATTAGACAAAGAATTTTTCTCCGTTTTCTTGAAATATTACTCGGGATATGCCTAATTGGTGTCACCAAAGTTCTTGTTTCCTGGCATTAAAACTACTTTTAAAAACTCGTACTTGTAGTCGTATTCGAACGATATCCCGGGGAGAGGGAGATGTATGTTTTATCGTGCCAAGGACCTATGGAACAATTATAACTATACATTTATTACCGCTCACCAACAAAAATGGAGATAACAGGCAATTGATATTGGCATTGATTATTATTTAAATGCTAATTACACATCATCATCAGTACTTCAAGCCGAAGATTGGTTGACTGCAGCCCTCCATCCTTTCCTATCAAGTGCTAGCTCTCTTACTCCTTGGTAGGTCTTACTT